>DWEI01001210.1:0-17469 GCA_018245875.1 Mysoria ambigua | reverse complement strand
TTACAGCTTGTTGAAAATCACCCAAAAATTTGGAATTTTTTTTATATCCCTTAATTTTTGTGACTAGTATATATTTAGTTGGCCATCACTACATCGTAATCATAAAACAAAATGGCGTCTTCGTCTGAGCAGACAAGTTTTATTCGTCGCTAAAACGTTTATTTGTGTGATAAGATAGTTGATTGAACTGTATCGATTCGTACATATTTACTTATTATGTTGTTTCATTATGTTTTTTTTCTGTTACATAAAGGACTAAATAATTTCTGTTTCGAATCAGTCTATTTCATTACTAGTTTAATTCTCCAATCTGCGACTATTGACAAAGAGTAATTTCAATGTTGTAATAATTATGAATATGATACAGTCCCTAATTATGTTACTTAAATTTAATTTCACGCCTTAGAGTATCGTAAGTGATCCGGCAAATAACATCGGAGACGACGGGTTCATATATCGCAACATATGAATTCTTACGCTCTAGTGCACTGCACGAAAAAGAATCAGGAACCAGAACCCTATAAAGATATGTTAGCCAATAATGCAACGAAATGTGTATTAAATGTACTGGTGTTTGTTTATATATAAAACTGTAGACGTTCGGTCCTGTATCAGAAATATTTCTGTAAAGAGACATTAAAATATTAGACATTAAATTAGACATTGAAAAATGCAAAATTTTGCGTTTTATACCATCTACAAAGAATTCATCGTAAAGCTGATCACCACATGCGAATTTCATTGACTGAGTACAAGCAATTACGTAGCTCTAAGTAATATATAAATGTATGTACACATGTACATATACACAGTGTAAGATACCAGTCCGGGCTCGAAGTCTGCCTAAGTCAAATAATTTCCTTTCTGTCCGAAAGCGGATATGGGGTCCTTTGGGCATTGTCTGGTTCTACATAAGTACATATCATGTATATGTATATATAAGAACATATCATGTGTATACAATTACTTACTTATTAATGCGCTTACGAAAGCACCAATACAATATATTTATTTTTTCTATAATTACCATAGAAAGGTTACGTATATTGTAATTATTCACGCCTGTAATCCTCGAAGAGGTAGGCAGAGGAATGCAGAATATTCCCACGATTCACCGGTTACGTTTACGTCCCACTATGGAGTAGGTGGTGAGCCTATTGCCATGCATCGGCACATATTCAGACTCCGAACCACGACCAGAATTCTAATTAGATTTTCTAGTTGAAAATTTTCTAGTTAGAAAATTTTGTAGTGTTCGACCCGGGTATCGAACCCGGGACCTCCCGATCGGCATTCGAACTTGCAACTAACACGACCAACGAGGCAGGCAGATTTTTTACTTCACATTTTATAATCACATTACATTTTAAAAGGCTGTATGATAGTAATATAAAATATATTAATAATTTAAATCGAAAAGAAATAAATTATTTTACATATAAATTTTTATAGTCCATATAGATAGTAAAGGAATCCAAATGCCTTCAATCAATCATGAGCGTAACTACATGTTACTTACGCACTGGTAGACAAAGGCTTTTCTTTGAGGACGGCTTTGTTCTAACAATAGCTTGTAAGTTGTTGTTTTAGTTGACGCCGATCAAGTTTATTTAAAAATTTCCATGTGTAATCATAATATACTCGTATATAAACCATCAGCTTGATCCTGGGGCGTTGTTGGCGCAGAAATTTACATTGAGATGCATTCCAATACATCAATTATGTTTTTGTTAACAAAGACAAGCAATCTAAGCTTACAAATGTGAAATTTGGAAATCAATGAAATTTCACACAATTTTACCCGTTACTCGTATATCTTACCCGTCTTAGGACTGGAACATCTAAAACGCGATAGTTACCGTTAAGTCCTGAAATGAGTAACAATGCTTCCATTCCAAATCCATCAGTAATAAGTCAATGATATTTCGCTTATAATTACATAGATTCTGCTAATGTTTATGTAAATACATAATTTACCTAGATTCATAATCGAAAAAATTTAAGACATGAAAACATGCTGGTTAGCGTTGGTTGGAAGAACGTACAAAAAGCAATGTCCTCGAGCAAATTAAGTGCACGATATCATAACATATATTGTATTACCATAACAAAGATAATTTAACATAAAACATATACATAAGTGGACATTGTACATTCTCTTAAAGCGCAAACGCAAGAGATTTGACACTAGTGATTGCGACATTACCGTTATGTTTTATAACGGATGTATTTACGCAAATATTTACGCTGAACATTGTTATTTTGTTGTAGATTATTTTAATAATATACCATTTGATGCTTTTTTGAATAATTTCGATTTTTTAAGTTGACATGTTAGTACAGATATTGTACGATAATACATATATGTACATACATACATACGTACATATTACATGCAAAGTAACTGACTCCAGTAACACCTATAAAATGCTACCGCCATCTACCGCTCGTACATGCAGAAACATATCATATAAAAGCTGATGTAATTTTTTATACATAGGTAACTGTTCCACCGACGACTGGTAAACGCTAATAACTTCTTATTCTACTGTTGTCGATCGAGATGTTCTCAGTTCTAATTCCGGAGAGGGTGCTATTGAAATTGTTTAACTCAGATTTTCTACCATTAATTTTACGAAGTCGCTCGAAGTCTAGATTTTTAACACAATCTAGACGTAAATGTAACAGATAAAACGTGCGAGTGTACTACCCTCCTCTGACTACCTTTTCGGGGATTATAGGCACGATATTACGTTATAGGTAAGACGAAGGTTTGTTTAGATAGTTTACAAACTTAGCCATTGTAGTTAAACAGTTACAGATTACAACAATTACGCAGCTACATTAATCTAATTTCCCAAGCGACTGTAATCGGCCGCTTTTAAACAGTAATTCGCTTACTCGTTTGCGGTCAAACACGGGCTACAATATTGTATTTTTTTCCCTCCACGAGTTTTCAGGCAATTCAACGCCTCGTATAATATTGTTAATGCGCCTTATGCGAAGTTTTACATTATTCCTCATACTTCCCCCCTGAAGTTTCTTGGTAATGAAAAAGAAAACTCCACGGCACCGGAATAGCCTCATTCTTATTCAACGCAATTCAACATGCAGCGTTTATGGCGTAAACTTTGTCATAACAACGTTAGGGAGGAGCTAGTTCTAGAAAACATTCGAAGTATCGTATTTAGGTATCGTATTTGAGAACATTGTACCTACACGTCTCACTGAACTATAACGCTGACAAAACAATGCTATGAATTATAAATTATTCGTAGAATATATGTTGAAGAATTGGTAATGAACATTATAAGAAAATTGTACTTCTATACAATAGAATCAGAAAATAACCCTGAGTATTTTAAGCGATCGGTATCTGAAATAAAAAGCAATGCATGAAACATTGATATTCATTTTTTTGCCTGATGTTCCGTGAATGGCAATATTGTGGGAATGTTATTTATTGGTCGCAAACAAGCTGAAGCGCGTCACGCGAAATCCACGAAATCTTGTTATGAATATTGAAAACCGAAAATGTTTTATTTTCCTGATAGTTTCACTGAAATAACTTGTATTAGACATGCACACATAAACTATTTGATTCGATTACGAGTTTGATTAGACCTTACATACAAATATAACGTTACGGTGCTGATAAGTTACGAAGTCTCTAATTGGATACGTCTGGAACCCACGAGATAATATACATCACAAAGCCGCACTGCTGAACACCGGAGATAAATGTGACTTTCCAACCAGTATGCTGCAAGTTATAAAACCGCTGTGAACGCTTCCGACAAGACTTAACAATAACAATTGAGACCGAACGCATGAAGTGCTCTCTATAGGGCGGAAACGCTCGTGAAAATTTACTGTGAGACTAATTTGCGGCACTGGGCAATATACAATATACATCCACTGTCTTCGGGAACGCTGAACATGCAAATTGTTTACAATCTGTGTCCGTTCCAGAGACTCTAGCAGGATCACGAACGAACAAACAATAATTACATTCATAAAGCATGTACCATAAAAATCATATTTGTTCAAATTCCTCAACCTTACGCAATCTGTAATCTCACGTTTAACATCAAGAAAAATTATCTCGGAAAGTATTTTTTATATCCTGAAATTGTATTATATTTCGTTTTCCTCTGATCTTAATAAGTTAAGTGAGAGTTCTCAGAGCTACACATTACTTGTTTGCTTTGTTATTTAATAATATTAGCATATTTTTTTACATAATAGATATTATAAAAGACATAAAAATGATTAGAAAATATATATCTACGTTTCTTCAGTAAGGTGTTCGCAGAAACACAAATGTAAACCAACTCTTGCCACTACTTGGTTGTTATATTCCGTCAAATAAAACTCCAAGTAGAGGTTCAGGGAATAAATGATTTATATAATTACTCACTGTCATTACACATTCTGTGAGTTTTTCGTAAAGACACAAATGTTAACCAAATTTTGCTACAGCTTGGTTGCTACATTCCACCAAATACACTATCAATAATTATTTATCTAATTATTTAAAACCAGCTGGCCTGTTTGCTGTATTTTTTATAAGGAGTAAAATTATTAATAGCTGTTCGCACATTTACAGATGCGACTGCTGGTATTCTGGATTCGAGTCCCTGGTCGGGTGCTGTTGTATTTTCAAAAATTACATTTTCTAATGGAAATTTCTATTACGGACTGATTATATGAACTTGTGCCCAGTGTAACATAATATACTCATAACCTACTCCATTGTGAGACGAAATCGTCACTGGCGAAACGCAGAAATATACTCTTAAGGGATTACAGGCGTGATGTTACGTTTATTAACTATTTAATGTTGTCTTTCCTTTAACCATTACAAATATGTTTTCTATAATATATACTCATAGCAATTAGCTATGAGTATGTATTACAGAAGTAAACAAATAATATAAATGAATAAACATTTAAAGCTAACATAATACGGTTAACATTTAAGACTAATAATAGAACATCAATATTATAAATGATTACATTACAATTATTATGCTCAAACAAATATTTGTAGGACAAATATTTGTATTACTCTCCAGCTATTAAAAGCGTGGGTAGATAAATATTTGAATTATACGCGTAGTACAATCAAACATTTAGCAAATGAAAATGAGTAATTTATTTAGCTTTTGCTAAAAATATACTTTTCTTTATTTCCAACCCACAGGAGCGTAGCTGAGAACAATTATATTGGACGAATTTCAAAAAGTTGTAAAAGTAATGAGTCCTTGAAAACGTTTATATTCTCTTTTGCAGACAAATTGATACACTCAGTATGTAATTTATTTTCTTGAGAAATAATATATTTTTATAGTAATAAATACTAAAATAAATACTGAAAAACATCAGGAACCACCAAATTTTCAATAGTTACTAATGAGAAAGGAACTGAATCGTATTTATCTGCATTAAATAGGAACATCGAAAGTTGTAAGATAAACAAATACCTTTAGAGTAGCAGTGAAGAGACGAGATAAAATAAAAGTTTTTGGTAATTACAGTGATCATAAAGTATAGAAACCAACTTTAACACCACAGCAAGGAAAGGCAACCCCAAACCTAAAAAATCAACAAACTTAAAATGATTACAGAAAAAAAACGTAACTACACGTAACGTAATCCCTGAAGGGGTAGGCAGAGGAATGCAGAATACTCCCACGTTTCACCAGTTAGCTTTATGTCCCACTATGGATTAGGCGGTGTGCCTATTGCCGTGCATCGGGCATATATCGAGACTCCAAACCACTACTAGAAAATCTAAATTACAAAATTTTGTAATGTTTGACCCGGGAATCGAACCCAGGACCCCCAGATCGGTAGTCAAACTTGCAACCAACACGACCAACGAGAAAGTCGATGATGATCACAATAAGGTAAGCCTACCCACTTGCATGACAATTTCTTAAAAATTTCAAAATTATATAAAAAACGTGGCACTTATTTTCTGCTTAAGAACGGGATTATCTTTATAGAAAGCTTAGTTTTAAATTACGAGTACGATATGATAATGTGATTTCGACGTATGTTCGAAATTCGCAGGCCACAAGTATGCCAGGAAATGGTAATAATATGAGGTGGATGAAGAAATATGTACATCGTTAGTGTCTGATATTTTTGAAACTCAACATTCTGCTCAATATGCTGGTGGAAAATCATCTGCTCGTTACTCGGTTTTTGGTCCGTCGGATCCAAGCACTGCGATGTATTTAAAAAATCCATACAATTAAACATTTAAACGGTCTTACAAAAACTACTCACTGCATTAATATTTTCTTAATAACATTTAATGTGGCAGTGGTACTAAGTTCTATAATGCTTCAAATCTCCTTAAAATTTCTAGACTAATCTGTTTCTACGAGTGAAGATATACTGTGAAAGTAACGTTAATAGAAAAAATGGCGTTCAAAGGAGTATCAATAAATCGGGATAGGGAATGTCTAGGTTAGGAATAAAGTTGTATTTAAACAACTTGCTTGGGATTGTAGACGCAAATATAACAATTTTATATCACGGACACGCTGTAATATGTATTTCATAAGCATTCGTAGTGTTCTACGTTGTTCTCGATGCAACTTTGTTTACCGGTACGAAAATAATATAGTATTTTTATGAGTAGATCAAGATACAATCTATCAGAAAAATGTTTACAATACGTTTCTTGTCAGTTTTGTAAGCATATAACTAATATTCAAAATGATAAATGATCTCCTGTAAATTATAATTTTGTTTCACGATTTACCCCACATATAGTTTAAGTAATAAATAATTTTGTGCTATGGATCCACGGCAAGTATGTTCAATGAATCATTCCACGTCGATTAGGATAATGCGTAGTTTCGATAAATTTGGCTGTTATCGGTTAGCGGATCGCTCGATTCGGAGAAATATTTGAGATTCAATGATTATGTAATACATGTTAACTTTAAGTATATATCCAATTTGTTTCATAAAGTAATTGTAACTTATTGTACTTATAACGTAAGGTATTAAATATATTTTTAAACCCATTTTTAATCGACTGCCTTTGCCGATTTATCATGTTGGTTGCAAGCGCGACTGCCGAGACGACGTGACAGGCGAGAGATCGTGGGTTCAGATCCCGGGCCCAGTATTATTGAATAATGACTCCAAGTGTGGATATGTGCAAGGTGTATAACAATAGGCGCACCACTTATGCCATAGTAAGACGTAAAAGTGATCGGAAAAACGTAGGAGTGTACTACACTTTCTACGGGATATATTTGTTACAGATATTACGTTCATTGTTATCATTAAACATTTTTACTTCCTGTAATAACAAACAATATTATCTTGCGACATCTCGCTGCAATTCGCGGTAGCTTATGAAGAAGGACCTTGTATAGTGCGGAACTTAGAACCATCCTGAATAACATACATGAGTTAAGTCATTTCGTATATCTATAATAATACAAAGCAGCTAATAAAATACAAATTTATTTATAAACATTTGTAATTCACGAGCCCCGCGTCGCTAGTAACTCGGCGGTCTATTGTTAGATGTTACCGCGATGATCGCGACTGGCGGTTATTCAATCAAGGGCGACGTACCCTCTCAATTCTCTTTTATATGAAATTGAGAAAGTATAGTATATGTTATTAATTGTAAAATTACTTCAGTAATAATAAGAATTCGTAAATCGAGGGCCGTGTGAAATAACGCACACAAATGGAGGTCCATGTCTAAGGGTTGAGACGGGCTGTTGATGGTGATCCCTTATACTTCAAATTTACAATTATCATGTTTAAAACGATATTTTTTAAATTGAATAGTGCAGTTTACGAACGTAGGTTTCAAATTACGAATAAACCTAATCAAATAGAACTTGAAATAAATTGTAAACATTATTTAAATTAAATTAATAAATAACTTTATCAATAAAATGAGTAATGAAAAGAAGTATCGGAATTGTTTTCAAAATTCTTACCTAACTAATTCGTTAGAAACGACTACGGAAAGCGTTTTGATTATGTTTTAAAGGTTTCACAAATATTCAAATGAAACATCACTTGTATTATTGAAACAGAAATCGAATTGCATGCGTCGATTTAAAAATAACACGGCACGTTGACTTTGAAAGCGGTACTTGCAAATTTTAGGCCGCACGCACCAATTGAAGTCCATTGTCATCGCCAGTTGTTTGGGCGACGATCGAGGCGAACGGTTATTGAATCTCCGACACACAATACAACTCTGTGCTCCTCGTATGCCACGTTTTATTTGCGTGCCAGAACATTTGTTTTCCTTAACATACCGACTGGCAACAAACTGTTTGGAGCGTTGTTGTGTCGATAGGGGAAAGAATTAGATTTGCACCTGATAACGCGCGATTAGTATACATTGATATATCGTTCAGAAAACTCGGTAACGGAGGAATAGAGGGTTGCATTAAATGTAGTGTTTATGTCGTTCCGTTGATATTTGTATCTGTTTGTAGCTGTAGCTGTGTTTAGTAACTGGCATATATAAAAGAAAAGCTGGAATAACTTAAACATAATACTCTACTTTATTTCACAATACTCCACACACATATATGCATACAGGAAACGAGAAGAACGCAACATACTCTAATATTTCCAGTTTTATGGTTACCGTTAAAGTAGCGATGGGTGTTATGTAATCTTGAATCATAAACAAAAGTAACTTGGGAATGTTCGCGTACATTTGGTATACGGGTGGAGACTTGTACCTTGTGTTCATATATACGTACGTATGAAAAAAAACGTAATAATGCACATTTTTTAATAAATCTAAGATTTGTAAAATTTGTAAGTATGCTCGCAAAACTGAATGTGCGAGTGCTTAAGAAATGAGATGCAGTAATAACATTAACACTATCGTTCCTTTGCAATATCTCTTTATAAATTGCCCACGGCAAATATAAGGTCATAATATGACTAAAAGAAGAATCTTGTAATATAGTCCGTTATAAAATAATTGAAAATTCTCTATTGTATGTTAGTATCTATTGTACGAATGGCAACACAGCGGTTGCAGACTTTTTGTCACTCGTATAATAAATCCGATGCAGCGGTCGTCCAATCCTTTAACCGAACGCTACCGACCATAGTGACAAAACACGCGATCCTCCCATTCGTTCCTTTGTGAGCGAATGAGTTACGAGCTCCCAGATTAGTCGTTCACTCTATGTCACTGTGGTTCATTCTGTTTAACCGATATTTAGTTGAGAATAAAATGAATATGGCGTATGGTATGTTTATTACGCGCGTTATATACATAAAAATATTGTAACTTAACTTCCGGCCTAAAATTCCCGAAGAGGTAGGCAGAGTAATGAAGAACATTCCCGCGGTTCAACAGTTTCGTTTACATCCCACTATGGAATAGAAGGTGAGCCTATTGCCATGCATGGGGCACATGATAAAACTCTGAACCACTACTAGAAAACCTAAATTAGATCATTTTGTAGTATTCGACTCGGGAATCGATCCCGCGATCTCGTTAAAAACGTTATCCATGTGTGGATCGACAAACTTCAAATGCATCACGGATATTAAAATTTACGCCTGAGGGATTAAAATTTTACCACGATATTCATATCACTATAATAGCCAGTGATATTATTTAATCTTAATGACGCGATTTGAAAATCACCAAGAAAGTGGGCGGCATCCATTGAAAGGCAGCATTCCATTTGTTTGTTAGTGAATAGGTTGGAATTCTTCGTTTAAACGACCATTTATTTTTGTCATAGAAGTACAATTACTTTAATAGTTGTCATTTGTTTAAGAATTTTAACTATTTCAGTTCGCTTTCCATACACTTACATTTAACGTATTTATATCAGCATACTGTGACTATTTAAGTTTAAGTAATTGTATGAATAGTAAATTTAGTGAGATAATCGATATTTTATTTAAAAAATCTTTAGACAGATACAACGGATTTCGTGTAGTTATTCTCAGATTTCTGGTTAGTATCATAAAAGGTTATACAGAAAATTTAATCAATATAATTGGAGCTATTAGGCAACACAAACAGTTGAGAGTATTGGTCAAGCGCAAGTATATTTATGTACTTATGTGGTGAAAATGTTTGTATATGTTGGCGTGTTCTGTTCCTATATCTATGAACATTTATTTACATAAACACATAATAGACGATATATTTTACACACAAATTCTAGTCTTCAAGCAAAGTATTCCGTTTCTAACAAGAACATAAGTTTTCAGTTCCAAAAGAATAGCTTCATAAGTTGGAAGACGAAAATAAAACTCATATCTGTTTAAGCCCATCATCGTGAAGTATAAGCCAAATGCGATACATTTTGGTACGTGAACCCGAATCCAATTGAAGAAATATGCAATATAGAAACGCGCGATCTCTTCGAAATTTGAATTTGAATACCATTTGATAAGTCGCTCAGTTTTATACATATAGCTCTGAGCTCTTTTTTGTACTCCCAATTTGCATTTGAATAGCGTTACTGGCAACGTTAGATCGTCCATTGCATTATATCAACATATATAAATGTCTGGAGCGACAAACGGTAACTAATATCCGCAAAATTATTTTTCATGTACCTACTTTTTAATTTTATCTATATTAAAATAATAGAAGTCTTGCAGCAAATAATCGACATTAAAAGAAATAATTAGTTCCATTTTAGATTTATACGATGTACAATCAACTTGGATACGTTATTACAAGTTTAAAAAATACAAAATCCATCCCGGAATAACCTCATTGCAATCACACCCAAAGTAATATATAAAAACACATTCGTTAAAATACGTGTGTATTTAAATTCAAAATTTTGGCCGCAGAGACAAAGCTGAAATTTAACGTTATGAGTTTTCATATGCGGATGAAAATTAGACAATTTCATAAAAGTTAATGTAATTGTTACATCACGGAGTACCTAGTAATAGTGAGTTAAAAGAGACATGTAGGATATATGATGATAGCCAATCTTACTATCCCCGAGTAACATCTTGCAAGCGACACTCCAGCGCTTCCAATTACTTTGAACAATCATCATTTTCTGTCTCGGTGGTAGTGTTGGTTGCAAGTGCGATTGCCGATCGGGAGGTCGCGGGTTCGATTCCCGGGTCGAAAACTACAAAAAGTTTCTAATTTAGATTTTCTAGGAGTGGTCTGGAATCTGGATATGTGCCCAATGCATGGCAATAAGCTCACACCCTAATCCATAGTGGGACGTAAACGTAACTGGTGAAACGTGGGAGTGTTTTGAATTCCTCTGCCTACTTCTTCGGGGACTACAGGCGTGAAGGTACCATTTTCTGCACTAAGCAAGCTTTTCTGCATAAAGCATGCTAGCGGTACAGTGACCATTTCTCAGGTTTATAAAATCCTTATAAATAAAGACGACCAATTATTATCAGATGAACCATGTGTCTGCGATGATAATAATAATACGCAGGTTATATGGAGCACGACTCAACCTGATTTACGAATTTTCAATAAAGTTTTAGACCGTTTTCTGTAAACAATTTAAATCCAATTATTTATAAACGATCCAATAATAATATTGAACCGCGAAATGTAATTTTAATACTAACTTCAACGATCAGAAATTCTATTGGTTTGTAACATATTCCATCGGTTTTAACAATTCATATTTCAAGTTTCAGCAGACGCTATTTTATGAAATATTAGATAAACTGGAAATACGAAAAGATTATTAAAATGTAAAGGTCAACTAAAGTTTTCATATTCCCTTTGATGTCATCAAAGTATATTATATTATATTTGATGAAATTCTACAAAACATTCCTTAGATGAAACTAGTTTGTACAACATTTCTTGTCATCTGCGCAATGACACGGTGGAAAGTTTCGCTTTAATGGCTGCGTGTATTGGCTATTGGTACTAGCCCTATTGTTACATGTTTATCTCCACCCACTACCATAGGCACGGCCGTAGACAGTTTTGCAGTAAAACACATATTTAAAGAAATGTTATTGATCTTTTATACAAGCGGTTTCTGTCTGTTTGACGATGTGAAATATTGATCTATGATATCGATGTCAGAACGTTTAATCCGGCTTCTCGCAAAATGTTTAACGATAAACGTCGGATTATTTGGACGAGACCCAAATATTATTTTTATTCCTTCACTCATTCGTGGCATCTGCTATGATTTGTTTATATACGAATTGATAAACATTTTATCTTTGACAGGAGACTCGTATCCAACAGGCCAACAACAGAAAGAGCTGATGATAATGATCATTTATATAATATTATAATTTATATTTTGGTGTGCAAGGTGTGTACTGACCGCGATCATCTTGGTCGTCAAGTGTAACAACGCTACTAAAATGGTTATTGTATAGGATGCTTACTAACCGCCCTAGAACTGTCTTACACTTCTTAAATTGGCTAATGTGAACTGGTAGCCACATTACTGATAATAACAAATACTAATAGTTCGATTCTTATAGGCTTGCAATACGGTTATCCACAGTCGGCCCGCTTGATGCTATCTTCAAATAAAAATAAGTAATTAATAATGTCTCGCGTAAACGCAAAGGTAATATTTTGTAATCCAATTAGTTTAATGGACAGATTCGAACTACCTACTATTATATGTGGCTGCTTTATTCAACTACGTTTCGACAATTTTATATGGGACAATTTTATATTCGATTGTTGAAGTTAGTCAGTCTTTAAAAATCTGAAAAACGTTTACCGTAAAGTAACGTTGACTCTAACAGCGCCATGTGAAAAACGAAATTTGCACAAAACTGACTGAATTCTAACTGAAGTGCCAACACGGTCTATGACGGTCATAGACATTGAAAAAAAAATATACCTAACACGCTTCTTCATTGTCGTTGTTCTCGGATTAAAAATATACGAACGATATATTATTAATAGTTTTTCGAATTTTCTATTGTTCTCGAAACAAAGTTTCCTTCAGACTTTCCAGTTTAGGTATAAGTTGCACGATCGTTTAAAATGCGACGATTTTCAGTTTCAGATATTTATTATTCAGAGACTGGTTGTCTTTAAAGTCTAGACTAGACCGACGAGACATTAAATCAACGCGACAGTTTTATGTCCCTAGATTCAATTCATAAATCTAATTTTGATTTTACGTCAACTAGATTTTTAAGGTCGTATACAAGTTTGATAGTATGAATGATTTGAGTGTTCCCTAGAGATTTCTTCAATTTGACAGACTAATTGCAACACTTTAAGGTTGCAAAAAACATAACATCACGCGTGTTATCCCCGAAGAGGTAGTAGAGGAGTGAATTTTCACGTTTTACCAGTTACTTTCATATCCCACCAAGAAATAGGGTAATTCTATTGGGCGAAGACATTTTTCTCCTATCAAAATGTGTTTACATCTTCTCAGCAGTTATATTCTTAGCATTATATAATTAACATTCTTTCGTAGCGATCGTAAACGTTTCAATACGTATAAATAGTATAGGTAGTGCTTTTAAATTTCTTTGTAGTCTGATATATTTCTGTCGTAAAAAGTTAACTATGCTTATGTAAGTACTATCCTAACAAGACAAAATAAAATATACCCTGTGTACATTACTATGTACTAACCAACTTCTCAAATATATTTCTTTAAAAAACGCTGTGACATGTGCCACTATTTAATTAATATATTTAAGCTTTTATTCAAAAGCAAATATCGCTTAATTTGATATTATTTCTTTAGAGCTACCATATAAATGTTGATACCAAAAAGCTTCACTCGGGAATTTCACCAAAATCGTCTTAGCTACTTTTGACAAATCATTTACGTTATGAGATACGATACGTACAATGAATGGGAAATTTAAGTCTTCAAAGAAAGTACATAGAAAATGTGTTGCTATCCGGAAATGTACTTACAAAAAAAATAATATAAGACAGTGGACACTAACACTGAATTGAATTGCTATTACTAAGATTGCTACGTTAATACAATATTTAGTAATTACGACGTCCGCCAAATAATTGAACAGCCACCGAAGTGGGTATGTCGTTTTAGGCTTTAGGGAATTAAATTACCGCTCAAGTACTAATAACATCCACCATCGATCAATTCACGTCGCCTTGGGTTGACATTTAAGTGTGCCCGCTTTATACGAAGAGTTAGAATTAGCTTATTACCTATTTAAAGGGTGGAATGATAACGCTATTTTACTATGTGCTATTCTTTTAAACGTATATTTATGTCCGAAGGGGTCGGCGGCCGTCAAGCCTCTTAAGGCTTAAGCTCTTTTAAGTTTCGCAAATGCTTTAGCGACATTAACAACCCCGACAGCTGTATCACGACCTCCGCAGTTGTTTTGTTCTGAACTTGAACAATCGTTAGAATACTTATTGCTTTTTAGGTTTCGTTCAAATAAGTTGGAGTAACGACTTTCCCTTTTCTAGTTAGAAAAATTCCCTATAATATTCTGTAACTATATTAAGTTCTTGCGCTTATTCGAGTGTTACTATAATTTCTTTCAGTTTAATAGCACTTGCTTTATTTCTTTAATGCTATGTATAGCAAGGAACCGCTAGCGTCAACTTTGTTTTGATGGATTGCGTTTGAGGAATTGCGGTATTTTAGGCGTTCTTGAAAACCATCCCTAAAGATGGCGCCTGCGCGTGTATGTGCGTGGGTTTTGCGCGCGCAAAATATGGGACAGGCCATACACATTCATATATTTCAACAACGTTGATTTTCTATGTCGTAGAACAAAAAAACCGTCATGAGATATAATCGAAAATTGGGCATAAGCAACACGTGTAGACATATATCTTCAATATATGGGAACCATATATTTTCTTCCTTTACCAAAAAGTCCACCTAATAATAAAAGGGCGCAATGTCTGCACCATATGAATAAAGAGCAGTTTTGCTCAGCATTGTTTGCGGATGTCCCAATAAATAACCTGGACCCCGTTATGTATGAGGTCCGTATCTTATCCGGATTTGGTCCATTATCCTCCGAATGAAGACATTTTATGAGGATAGTATGATAATTGATGTGACGAAAGCAAATAAAGAAAGGATTTGATAAATTGTAAAGTAGCTACGGGTACGATCGTTATGACATATTGTTTCTCTTTAGCTTTTATGCAATCAACTTTTTAATGAAAAATCATTTAAAAGTAATTTAAAAATATCACTAGTAAGAAAATTATTATTGGTTGTATATGCTTATGGCGGGATAACATAATAATAAATTAATAATTATATGTAACATGTTAATGTTTGCACTTCGGTGTAGGTACCTACCTACATCCAGTTCGACTATTGTTCGCCAATGAATCATCTGGCTTAAGCCACTAATAGACTCCCATATAATTTTAGAAATTATTATAACTTTCTTAACATGTGTTCTAGGTAAGATGAATACAGCAAAAATATTCTATATTTCTTAAATGATAGCACAATATTTATTAAAGCCGTATACAATTCAACGCCAACTCAATAAATAAAATCAACAGAACATTGCTTATGTATATTGCGCACTGATCTAATATATTACAGGGGTTGTGTATTCATTATGGTCAATAGAGATATTCTGTGAGAAAAATGTGATACAAGGTCCATTTCTTTCGGATTAGTCAAAGAGGTAATCTTTGACTAATAAACTATTGAGACGTGACGTAACGTAACAGAGAGAAGAGGTAGGCAGAGGTGTGTAATATACACCCACGTTTCTCCAGTCAGTTTACGTTCTACTATGGAATATGTGGTATACCTATTGCCATATTGGGCGTATATCTAGACTACTATTAGAAAAATTCTATAGTGCCCGACACAGGAATTGAACCTCCTGACTAGCAGTTACGCTGGCAACCAACACGTCCAACGAGGCAGACTACTATTAAGACAAATAATCATTTTATGTTTGCAGACATCTTTATATCGGTGGTTTTGTATGAAATAATGCACCAAATAATATGTACGTATGTTCATTAGCTCTCAGATTACTGTAGTTCATGCTATGACGAGCGTAAAATACAAATGAAGCGCGAAATGTATGCGCGAGTAGTACCAAAATGATTATATTTATATAGATATATCTATTTATGAAAAAAGGCACCAATATATAGAAACATGTTATGCATATTTTGTTCTTTGTTTCTTAAGGGTAAGATAGGATTTTCTGGAAGTTTATATTCACCATCTCCTAGGGGATAGGTATCCTTTCTAGATAAAATGAATCGTCATAAACGGCCCATATATTCTGAATACGTGCTACAATATACTTATTACCATTCAGCTTGAGGACCACCGGTTTGAATGTATTGGAGAGGTTATACGTAATACATACATTTATAAAAGAACGAGCAGTGTAGCTAAACAAACCTGTAATTGATAAAGCAAAAATAAAACTCAATATAGTTGAAGACAAAATGAACAACAATTTAATTGCTATAGGTGAATAAATTTAAAAATATGAACATTTTTTTATATTCACAGCTAATAAAATTACCGTAATTTATTTTAGCATGAAAATTTTATTTACGAAAAGAATTCTTGGAAGCGCGGAAAACTATATTGAATGTGCTCGCGGGAGCGCTAACTTTTGGCGCAAAAACTCATATTTTATTTACGCTGTGTATGAGCAGAATCCATTAGGCCCGCTGCTGTCACGCTGATTCAGCGGAAACCTTCGACCACAAAGAGCCCGCGATATTTACGACCATTCATTCCCTTGTCACTTTACCATGACAGATTACTCCGAACAATTTACAATAAACATCTAAGTAACTAAAACTCACCTACCAGCGCACATCACTTAAAGTTCATACGCACCGCGGAACTTGTTGAAAGTTGTTCAAATTACGTTACAAAGAACTTTATACACATTGCTCGTGGGTCGCGTGTTTGGGGTGTAAATCAATTAGTTATTTTGACAAGCGGGGTGAGCGGGGGCGACGCGGACCGCCCTGACGCGAGCTAATCGTATAAACGACGGCTTGGACTGCGGGGCACGAGCAACGCGCGCGGCGGTCGCGGCGAGTACGGTCGCGCACGCGCCCTGGCGCGGTCTTCTAGCCGGACAGTTTTCTCGTCGCCAGTTTCAACTAAATTGAAAAACCTCAACGGATGTTGCCACGCACCGTGGAATTTCAACGGAATGTAATCACCTGAACAACATGAGGGCCTAACGAGATTTTTTTTCATCCCACCTTGAAAGTAATTCACATCCGCCTCGATCTCATAATCGACCGAGGGAATTAGCATAACGTTCGCGCAGCAAAATTTAATTTGCGCTCCGTCATCTTGGATTGCCTACTGTATAATTTAATAGTTTATTTGAACGTTTGAAGGACGGTTTGTTACGGCCTCCTAATTAGATGGAATGTTTTGTTAGATCCCATTCAATTCTTCTTTACAAAATATAATTGTCTGAACTTCATATCATCGAAGATAGTTCCTTTTATTAGCTGACTGTAACCGATAAACATTA
>DWEI01001209.1:0-17476 GCA_018245875.1 Mysoria ambigua | reverse complement strand
ATAATAAGCTTGTATACTACCTATTATAAGTAGATAGGTAATATGGTATAAGTACCGCGCACTCCAATTCCTCTATGCGATCTTGATATTTAACTACTGTCCTATACTATTTTTATCAGCACTGATTTCGTCTCACTTTGGATTGCATAATGTATCAATTTCCATGTCTCTATAGACAGTGAACCGACAAGACGGGGTCAATACATTGAGTAAACAGAAAAGTGAATATAACATAATTATGCATAGTGACTGCAATAAAAAATCGCTGAAGCCGCCGCGAACGAATGATGCTTATTATGAAATATCATATGATTCGTATCATGAAAACGGCAAATCGGAGCGCGACTTTGACGGACGACGGAAGGTGAGAGCCGAGCGAGAGGGAGGGGGGAGTTATTAAATACAGCGTTGTGTATAATAATAGTAATTCCAGTTCTCTACTCCGATTGCATGTGCCGATTGCAGTATACAATAACCTTCCGCAAAGCAACCAAAATATTTTGAAGCAAGGAACTCTGCTGTCATTTTGACACAGATCTGGCAACATTGTTAATATTACATTTTAATGTATACGTAACATTGTAATATCAATATTACTCGTGAACCAAGTATAAAATATTAGCCAACAGCTGGAAAAAATACTTTACGGTAACCTCTGAAACAGCAAGCTTAATATAAGATTTATTTTATAGTGATAGTACAATTTTTGTATTTTTCTATGAATAAACGGTGATATTATCAAAATGTTACAGAAATTGCAAGCACGCTTCATGGAAATCATGAAATGTTTAATGGTCATACCCGGTTGTGCATTATTTGAATGTAATTTGGATAGATTTAGCGTGAGTTAAAATTATTTCTTTAAATTATGTTTATAACGCATACGAGTATTCAATTCTTTAATATAAGAATGGAACAGAATGGCATGCAAATATTTTATAGATGGTATAAATAACTGTGTTGCCATTATCTGCTTATAAACATAGACAATATTGTATTTCGTGAACTACAACTTAGTTATGACATTTTTTTCTCTATACGAAATCTTTCATTAAGACTTGTCAAATGTGAAATAAACAGCACAAGTAACTATAATACTCGCGGTAGGACCGACCTCCTTGCGCTAGATACCGATTTTATAATCGCTTATCAAAATCGTAAATAAAATTGTTAATTTTCTTAGAATATTTTTTTAATATCTTGCAAGCTTTTTCTACATTTTTGTATCCTAAAATTAATGTCTTATAATGTATATATAAATATGTAAATATTATAAATTTGAAATTATCAATGACGACAGTATTTGAAATTTATAATAATTTAATCTTTATTTCAACATTCAAATGTATTCGCGCTATGATTTTAGAAAAAAAATGGAAAAATCTGCTTTTATTAAACTTAAAAAGCTTACTTGTCAAAAAAAGCTAATGAAAATGTTATAATAAAATAAGGTTTAATTATCTCTTTTATAATAATAAACGTAAGTTTAATATTGTTGAACTTTACTGTGTTGAGGTTATTATAGAGAAAAATATTCCAAACTTTTTACACTTACCGCCGTTCAATTTATGCGATACAATCGCGACGCGTCGTTTATCTGAAGTATGTTGTGTTAGTAGGAATGAATGGATTATTTTTTATGACATTTTAGAAAAGATATCATTTTAGAAACGCACAGTTCTTTAGCTACCGATGCGGTGATAAGTTTCGATTTTCTGAACACGACCTACGCGGTGTCTTGCCTGGTCGCGCGTTGCCGAAATTAATAAGATAAAAAAAATATATAGTCTCGTCGTTTTGAATAATTTTCAATTTAATTTTTTATCTACGCATCACTTGTACATTAATCTATTTAATTGTGACACTTCCTATGTCCGCCATGTTAGCATCGTGCTTCATTTCCTGCCTTTTTCGTATATTTGTTACAATTTATTTGTCTATCATAATTGAGGTATTTAGATTTCACATTATACATAAATGGCAGTATGTGTACCTTAAAAATATTGTGTTCTCGTTTTTTTTCCAGATACAAATTATGTGTAATAGAATTCGCTTTTACTTAATGTTAATTTTTTTGCAAATCGAACCACTAGATCATGTAATAGATGTATACACATTTTGATTGTACGGAGTCATTTTACTGTGTTATGATAAATAGGTACAATGAAATGAAAAACGAATTTTTTTTTATACTTGCAGCTCTTAAGTTAATTATTTGGACAGGTTTTTTTTGCATAGTTTTAGGTATTATTAGTATTCGTGTACCTTAGTATAGATAATTAATTTTATTAATTAATAATTAAACATGAGCTGCGTGTTTGCATTAGCAAAACAACCCAGCATTTTGCCATGTGGATTATTTTTCATTTTATAGCTTTTATAGTATTTTTTTAAATGTAATTTTGTTACAGTTAGATAACGACTCGAGTGATTGTCGGGCTCTTTATTTCTGAATAACTACTGTATATGGCATGTCTATAAAAATCCGGTAACTTTTATAATACCTTCTTCAATTCTTAGTATCCGATTTGACGTTAGCACAATTTATTGAAAGTAATAATACGTCACTATTGTAATTAAGTAATTGATTCTGTAAAACGAGCACGACTGTGTGCGGCTAATCAATATAAATAAATTGGCGAAAACTGTTTCTATTTTTTTTTATTTAACATTTGTGACTTTACCCAATTCCTTCAGTATATAATGATACTTGTCATTTATCATTTTTTCGTCTTTATTTTTCGTAGGTCGCTTAACAAATCAATAATTAGCGTCGTATGAAACAAGACGTCACCACAAAGTACATTAAGCTCAATACATTTAACTGAAGCGATCATCACATCTTTTCTCTTTTATTTTAACGTAAATTCACGCCTGTAATCCCCGAAGGGGTAGGCAGAGGAGCGTAGTACACTCCCACATTGGACCAGTCACGTTTACGTCCCACTATGCAATAGATGGTGAGCCTATTGCCATGCATCGGGCACATATCCAGACTCCGAACCACCACTAGAAAATCTAAATTAGAAAATTTTGTTGTGTTCGACCCGGGACCTCCCGATCGGCAGTCGAACCTACAACCAACACGACTAACGAGGCAGCGAGGCCTCTTTTATTTTATGTTTGAAATTAAAAACAATAAAGTCCGATGACACCCAGCAGTCATGCACGTCAGCAGTGTGCGCGGAATCATCATGAGCACTATCGTCAAATCAGTTGGAACTAATTAACCATCTATCCCCGATCATGTTTAAACTAATCTGAAAATAATAACTTCCATATTACAATTTTGGATTACGAATTTATTCGAAAAAGGAAGAGCAGCTATTATTATTTTACATTTACAGGGTTTGGTGACAAACAGAAAAAAAAGTAGAACGTTATTAACGAGCGAGCTGGAAAAGAAATGAAAGCTGGTTTACTTCTGAATTATTATAAGGATATACCGGGTGTAATCGTTCAGTGTGCACAGGCGATTATTCCGTAACTATTACAGATATCAAAAAACTTTAAACTGATATCGAAAGTACTCTACCTAATGAATAAAATGAAAATAATAACTTTAAAAAAATAAAACTAGAAATATCCATAACTTTTACATTAAACACTCCCATACAATTTTTAGTATGAGATAGTAGAAAGGTTTTAGTTTCCTTATTTTAAGTGGAACAGCATCTACTCATTTTACCCTTATCGTTTTATAATTGAGTATAATATGATATTTATGAATTTCAAGTAGATAAATGTGTAGATTAATTATCTTACCACTTCAAATTAATAATAAACTTTGTTTCAATATCGTATTGATTTGAACTGGCTGAAAAGTAACATACTAAATAAAAACAAAAAGAAAGACACTCTTTGGTGTTAGTTCGTTCCAGATAATAAACACATTACAAACGTAGAGTACGCAAGTCCTGGCAAAATACTTTCTTGCCCATAGAGAGACAAAAACAAAACGAAATTTGAAACTCTTTTCCTTGTTAAAGATAATATATTTTATGTATACTAAATTCTGTTAGAGATAAATATACAAAACATCTTTCTATGCATGCATAATGCACACGCCTTCTGTTAAATATTAACGATCCAGTGATAGGTATAAATATTAATTAACGTCAGTACTGCTTAAAATCTAAGAATGAAAAGGCATCTTATAAGAAAATAAAACTGTGACATTAAAGTTGTCATCGGACAAAGTTGTCAATATGTCAATATTGTCAATTAGTCACGTCATAACATAGCAGCTATAATAGCTGTAGTCTAGATAACAATATTTAAGCTTTATTAACATGGAAGCAAAAGACGTGTGCGTAGAAATAGAGAACGATGAGTTCTATAGTAAATTTCTTGTTGACTCTGTTAAACCTATCGTCGGCGAAAATATATCCGTATCGGATCAAGTCACCAAACTTGCACAAGGAATTGAAAAGCTTACAAAAAGTCTGGAAGTACAGGTGTTAGCCAAACATAACGATCTCCTCACGCAAGCGAGTCACATATCGGATTTAGAGGTGATGCTGGAATCTGTGCGATGTCAAGTGCAGTCTCTTCTGCGAGGTGCCGAGAAACTTAAGGAGCGTGTACACACGCCATACAACGCGTTAGAAAGCCAAACGGTTATGCTCGAGCGTGTGCAGATCACATGCAACCTCCTCAGACACACGGCGAAAATTTTAGCGCTGTGGAATAAATTGACTGGTGTAAAAGACAACCCCACGAAGGAGGCTATGATACTATTCGAACTTAACGAGCTGATTAGCGACTACGATTTCGAGGGTATAACCCTTTTGGATGACGTGTTGAAAGAAGTTAATCAGAAGAAACAGTTGCTATTAACAAACTCCACTGAGTTACTGCAGTCTAGCTTACTAAGTGGAGATAAAGTGAAACTTCTTCAATGTTTCAAGGTGTTCCACAACTTGCAATGCACAGAGCAACAGATAAAAAGTACAGTTGACACCATTCTGAACAACTTGAGGAAGGAAATTAATACTGCCCTTGATGTTCAGATGGTGTCCATAGAAGTTAAGAAATCTAGTTCTGGACGCATTGCACCCGGCAAAGCAAACATCATGAACTCACATGATTTTAAAATCAAATTGTGGGATAACATTGAGAAGTTGTTCAAGGTAGATATGTACAATGGCTGCATGAAAGTTGTCATGCTGCAGAATGTAGTTAACGAGTTGCATGCTATTGGTAACTTTAGAAATATCACCAAAAACTTTTGGTTGGAGCTATCGAAACTTTTCAGTGTTGAGTTAGAAAAGAGCCCTTTGAATGTCAGCCAGTCCGTTGAGATTGATTATCCAAGGTTACTTAAATGCTTCAATGATCTGTTATCCCGTCTTAAATGCAAAGAGCTCGAAATGAATAGAACATATTTAACAAAATGGGAGAACTCTTTTCTTTCAAAATCATTAGCTAAATTGCTCGAGCCAGTTAGAAGCATGTGGCATTTAAGTCAAGTACCCAGTATGGATCAAATTGACAATGCTGTCAGGATTATTGCAGAAGCATTAAGTGTGTCACTCGGAGATAAGCAATTGAGTATTAGTCTGGCAAACAGTGTGGCCAAAAGCATCAAGCAAATGAATGTTGAGGCCGAACAAAGGCTGTCGGTTGAGAGTGATGTGGCTCAAATCATAGAACCACCGACAAGTTCCCAGCAGAAGAATGCCGACCTCTGTAATGCATTATACTACTTCTCATCACAAATAAAAAGAGTTCTAGTGAACATGAACTCCATGTTGCCTCAAGAAAGTGTTCAAATTGTCCAGAGTAGCCTCAAGGATATAAGCAGCCTTCCGGTTTTGCAATTGTTTGCTGAATCCATAAAGAATTCGTTGTTTCTCATCTTAATGACAATGCATGATGAAGCTGATTTAATCAAAGCAGATGACCCAAGCAAAAAAACCATCTCATGCTCACCATACATGAAAGAGCTACAACAGTTTGTATCCAGATGCAAGGACATCTACTTATCAATGTTTACTGAAAAGTCTGCTTTGAACGAGTGTTGCATGGACATATCAAAAGCTTGCATAGAACGGTTCATACAGCATGTGTGTAACGTGCGACCTCTGAGCAGATACGGTCGCGCGAAATTACAAGCGGATTGTAAACAGTTGGAGACGTCACTGGCGCCTATGATCAACGACATATCAGAGCTCGGCGATCACTACCGCCAGCTGAAGGCGTTGTATTTGCTTTTGGAAAAGACCCCACAGGAGATTGCCAAAAGTCAGTACGAAGGTGCCTCGTTGCCTTATTCCTTGGTTATGATGTTCCTGTTCTCTCACGCGGGCCAGCAGCTGATGGCACCGCACACGTGCGCCGGCTGGAATGTCCAGAAGCTGATGCAGTGGTTGGAGTCCCACAGGAACGAAAAGGACAGACTGGAGTTCGTGGCAGGCGCGCTACAGCGCTATCAAAATCATGTGCGGCAAAATCAAATAGCCACATATGATGAAGTATACCCTATATTGGTGCAAATGTTAGAAGATGGAAGGAAAACATTCAAAAGTTAACCCCAACCTCTAAATGTTTTATTAATGATACCTTTATTCCATTTCAAGTGTGGTGATGAGTAAGAATTTTAAAATCATAGTTGACTATGATAACACTACACTTCTCTGATTACGTCTTCATCCTGTTCAGAGATTACAAGTGTGATGTTAAGTTTTTGAAGTGAAACTTCTTTATCGGGGTTAGAAAAAAATTTAGTGTAACATTTTTTCGTTACGCGCCATCTTTTTTTAATTATGCTGTTGCAAATGTTATCAATGTAATATAAAAATGAAATAGATATAATAATAAAAATTCTATTACTAGCTAAGTGAAGAGAAAACACTTAATTTATTAAAAAATAAAATTTATTCAAACAAAACTTGTGCCCGTGCCCGTCCCGTAGCCTCATCGCGCAGCCGCGCGCGCCGCGTCTCCCAGCGCCACCTATCGACGCAAAACCAACGCTCAACAAGGAACCAGCTACAGTTGGTGACAAAATATCCATGTAAGATACAGCATAAAACGAACGATACGATTGTCAGTTATTCTAAATCAATTTATCATCAACAAGTCACCATCACTTGTTGACTATTGAACCCGCGTCTCATTTTAGAAGGATAAATAAATAAAAAGACCATAATGCACCACACGGACAAAGCACGCGGCACAGATTACCCGTGTAAGCAAACAATATCGCAGGGTAAACAAGCAGATGACCTAGCAACACTATTATTTGCCCACATGTCAGTTTACACTTACAGTCAGAAATAAAGTCTTTAGCTTTTAAAAACAAATTATATTTTGCATTAATCTAGTCATAAACTGTAGGTGCATTACCTACTGACAAATATTATAAGCTCCTAGTTTGTAAACATAATAATCAAAATTATAAACTCGATACAATGAAGAGGTTCATCTCAAAACAGGCTTAATATTGCCTAAGCAACTATTCTCCAGTTAATGTCATGAAAATCAATAAGTCAATATTTTCGTTATTCCTTAATAATTTTTATACCTTATTTTCAGTTAAAACACGCTCCAAAAAAGCTAAAAGCAATAAAATACCTGATTATTCTATATTTGTATCAAATTATAACTAAAATTACTGGCCTTAATATGCTATGTAGTTATTTAGCTAATAAATACACAAACTGTTTATAGGGAAATAAAAATAAATAAAAAGTAAAGAGGAATAATTATACTTTATTAAGACACTAAATAAAACATGTACCAAATATAATTCTACATATATGTATAAAATAAAAGCAATGATCAGTGCGTAATCTACATTTCTACATACCATAACTGGCAAACTTAATAAGTAATTTATACACTAGCAACATCTTACCCAAATAAGGCTTCCTTAAAAACATCATCTGTCGTGCGATGAGCAAGTCTTTACGTTGAAAGTTGTAGTAATTGAACACAAAAATGTTTACAAGTCAAACTTTTATAGTCTTAAAGTCTTTTATTTGATAATTATTCGTTCACGCATCATCTCGAATATTTACTTACGCCGTGTCTCACCGTAGAAATATCACTATAGATACAATAGGCGACCCACAAGTGCGTATGTATAGTATCTCCTTAATAGAAAGACAAATATGTATAATCATAGCACATGATTTTCTTCTTCGGTAATTGAGGCACGAAGTTGCCCACGGATACAATGATTTAAATAGAGACACGAGCACCAAATTTATTCTCTTTCTCACTCTATCGATGAGGCGACTTTATGCCTGGCTCGCCTACTCCACGTAAATAACCGCTATGTTTCTCATACGTTGTATTGATTTGCCATCACCAATGGGAAAGAGAAAATTATCCCGACGGCCAAATGTCTTTGCCTAACTAATAAGTTTTCACCTACATATGCCATAAACTTATCAACCAGAGCCCGGTCTCATTTAATCTCTAATAGATCTAAACACGATACCCTGTGTCTTTTGAAAATGCCATTCTCGCAGAGGTTTAATTTTATTTACATTCCATGTTCTAGTCTAATATATGCCTCAGGCAACACTTTACATGCAACGAGTGGCAGACATAATCTACAAGCCAACACAACAACAAATATTAGGACATATATCATGAAACATTTGCACAATTCCTTGGCGACATTCATCAACGCGACATACAAGTGAGACACAGCCGTTTCACATCCAAGTTATCCAAATGTACAGTTCAAATTCAAGGCACGACTCCGATACAAGGACAGACAACTCTAAACATACTCACCGTTTGATTAAAAGCCAAATTACTATAAACCACGTGCAACGACCGAAGCCAGTCTGCGGGCCGCTACGCTACCGCTCGGAGTCGTGAATGCGCTTAGACCTGGTCCTGGTGGAAGGCGATCTTGAACACGTCGTGGTACTCGCCGACGAAGTGCACGTCGATGCCCTCCCTGATGAAGGCCGGCAGGTCGTCGAAGTCCCTG
This sequence comes from Mysoria ambigua, assembly GCA_018245875.1. Classification (NCBI taxonomy): domain Eukaryota; kingdom Metazoa; phylum Arthropoda; class Insecta; order Lepidoptera; family Hesperiidae; genus Mysoria; species Mysoria ambigua. The sequence goes on along the minus strand of DWEI01001209.1, from coordinate 8,523 downwards.
CGGTTCTCCTCCGGCAGGACCACGCAGCTCACGCCCGCGCGCTTCGCCTGCACCACCACACAGGGTCATTCGCGTTACTAGGGCATCAGGAGGACATGCAACGTGTACACAATACAGTCTACGATACGAATATTGATCCCCAAAACAACCGTTCTGGATGGAAAGTTCGAGAACAATCAAAAACAATAAACAAATTGTATATTAAATAGTACGAGACTCTTGTCTAGAATTAAAATGCAACAGTACCCAACAACTGCACGCAGCATCGCGGACAATCGTCTGTGTTCATCCACTTATGGACCTCTATTGAATACAACTGGTTTCAGCCGTCTTCGTAGAACTTCACGAGCTCTTATCAACAATATTATCGCGCCGTGCATAAAATCTACTCACAGCAATGATCTTCTCCTTTATCCCGCCCACGGGCAGGACCCGGCCGGTCAAGGAGATCTCGCCAGTCATGGCGAGCTGCGGCCGCGTGCTGCGGCGCAGCGCCAGCGACAGCAGCGCCGAGGCCACGGTGACGCCGGCGGACGGGCCGTCCTTGGGCGTGGCGCCCTCGGGCACGTGCACGTGCAGCTGACTGGGCGGCGGACGATGCGATCAAAGTTATGTTTACAAACTCTACTGCGGTCTAAGGCTAGTCGAGTATTAACTTAAACTACATGTTATATTCAACCATATAACATAAATTAACTGTAGTTTTAAATTAACCATGTAAAAGCGTGGATACATTTCCGACCATCTGTTCTATATTTAAGCGATAATCACTTACTTAATTATGACAATTATATTGTTGGCAATAATGGTTTTAAGTTTATATGGATGGCCTGTTCAATCTGAGTCAGGATATCTACATCTAGACATAAATCTCCCGAGGTGTTTTTGGCCGTAATTCTCACACTGGGCAATGCCAGATTTAGCAGACTCTTATTACACGGGCACCGGGCGGGGAATACATACTTTCCTTATCCGACCACAGATGAACATTATATTATAAATGAGTAATCTCACCTAGTGTTCAAGAATTTGTTCTCCGGGTAATGCGCCGCCAGGTAGTTCCTGGCCACGGTGAGCGCGATGCGGACGGACTCCTTCATCACGTCCCCGAGGTGGCCGGTGAGCTCCAGCGAGCCGGGCGCCTTGTCGTCGCCGTGCGTGTTGCGCAGCGCCGTCTCTATGTACAAGGTGCTGCCACCTGCCAATCACACGTTATTTGAACAATCATTCAATAACATTTTCACGCGTGTATGAACGGGCTAATAAAATTAAAATGAGCACCTTTACTCTGTAAGAGCCTAGTGTACTAATCTCACGCCACTGGCATAGAAACCTTGCACAGAGCGCTCTACAAGTGTTCTCCGGAACGATCTGCACGACGACGTACCCATGGCGGTCCAGGCCAGCCCCATCACCACCCCCGGCGGGGTGACGTCGTACATGCGCTCGTGCTTGAAGGTGGGCTGCCCCACCAGCGGCACCAGCTCGTCGCACGTCACCCTCATCGCCTCCGCCTCCCGCTTCACTATTTTATACGCCACCTTCCTTGCGATCTGTTCACAAAAACACAAGTGTTTACACACATTAAAAATTCAAAGCCCTCAGTCTCATTCTATAGAAAATACACATCAAGAAAAGGTATACAAATGGTTTAATGCCAATCGATTATTTTAGCCTAGTACCTTCTCAATGTGCTTCTGCAGGTTCCTCACGCCGCTCTCCCTGCAGTACGACTTGATCAGCGCGTGCAGCGCCTCCGGCACCAGCTCCAGCTGCTCGGCGCTCAGGCCGCAGCTCCTCCTCGCCGCCGGCACCAGGTACTGCTGGGCGATCGCTAGCTTCTCCTCGGCCACGTACCCTGAATCATCACATGCCATTATTATTATTAATGGCAATGGAACACAAACAATTGAAAGGTTATTTAAATCTACGCGTTCTTTGTCTACTAGTAACAGTAAACCTTAAAGTACACCCTTGCTTTATTTATTATTTTGTAACATGAACTAAGCGGTAGTCAACGTTATTAAATAAATCTATCTATCAGTGGAGGTATCTCTTCTTGAAGAGCCAGCTCATCACCAACGTAGACATAGTAAAGCTTATGTAATTGGAAAATCCTAAAATAACAAACAACTCCAAACAGTCCAAAGTCCCCCCGCACAAAGTGTGTAAAGTTATGTAAATTTCTGGCGTGGCATAGTGTGTGTGCGCATGCATGTGTACGGCCAGCCACCTGACATGTCGATGAGCTCCATGCGGTCGCGCAGCGGCTCGGGGATGAGCTCCACCACGTTGGCGGTGCAGATGAACAGCACCTTGGACAGGTCCACCGGCACGTCCAGGTAGTGGTCCAGGAAGTTGGCGTTCTGCTCCGGGTCCAGCAGCTCCAGCAACGCCGACGACGGGTCGCCGTGGACGCCTCTTTGAAAATCGAAGAACAAATATAATAAGCAATGAACTTTCCGGCTAAGAATTAAGTTTGTTTTAATATCGAACAATTGTAATGAAGTATGTTTTCAAATAACTATCTTTTAATGTAGGAACAAACTACTGTTTTTTGGGAAGAGATTTGCACAAAAAACTGGCACAATCGATTAAACCAGAATTTATGGCAATGTCAGAACAGAACAGCTATACAGTCAACTAGTGTGCAGGTAAAACGACTCACTTGCCGATCTTGTCCACCTCGTCGATGAGCACCAGCGGGTTCTCGGTGGCGGTCTTCTTGAGGCACTGCACGAGCTTGCCGGGCATGGCGCCCACGTACGTGCGCCGGTGGCCCTTGATCTCCGCCACGTCCGCCATGCCGCCCACCGAGAACCGGAAGTACTGCCGGTTCAGGGCGCGCGCTATGGACCGCGCTGCCACAGAATACACTATTATAGTCATAATATCTCGGGACATCTCCACACGCGGCCACCTGGTCGCAAAGTGAGCGTCAATAGAGCTTGTGCTATTGACTGAAAAACTACATATATACATATAAATATATAATTAAAGAGATAATTTTTTTGCACCCAGACAGAACAGACACTTGGTGCTCATCACACAAATACTTATTCTAGGTGGGAACTGACCACCCCCCGATAAGGTTCACTAGCCGCTGCACCAACGGGCCAGTCATGTCTCATGTAAGAGGAAGTACTTTGACCATAATTTGGGCTGGGAGTCGCGCAGCTCAGTTCCTGGCACTGAATTCGCTGCTTAGTCCTCGTTACTTTGTCAATTATATTGTACGTTGTTTATAACCCCTACCTATACTAGTCTTGCCGACGCCGGGTGGTCCGTGGAAACACAAGATCTTGCCCTGCGTGGAGCCTTTCAGCTGCGACACAGCTATGAACTCCAAGATTCGCTTCTTAATGTCTTCCATGCCATAATGATCCTCATCGAGAATAACCTGGGCATCCTCTAGTTTCAGGTTCTCTTCAGACGTCACACCCCAGGGCAGGGAGGTCAACCAGTCCAGGTAGCAACGGGTGACGCTGAAAAATAAAAAGTAATAATTTAGAAAACCAGCCCCATAACCCTCTTCACGTCTTCATTATGTCATATTCTAACTGAAATCTCTTATAAAAGTGGAAAACGTATCCGTCACCTCACTTCCATGTCAGGTAAACTCATGTCTGTGTGTTCCATGGTGAGAACTTAAAAAAAAGTTCAAAATTAGATCAATCCATTAGTATCCGACCCTGGATTTGAACATAGGGCCTCGCAGCCTTCAACCAACGAGGCACTCAGACCACTCACTTGAACTCCGAGCTGTGACTCTCGAGGAAGTTGAGCTTATTTAACTCCTCGTCTATGACGGTCTGCACCGCTTGAGGCACCTGCTTGTCCGCCAGTCTTTCACGGAATTTCTCTCCAATAGCGTCCTTGTCGTCCTTTTCCAAACCCAACTCTTTTTTGATAACCTGCAAATAATTTCAAAGTATTTATAAAAAAGTTTAAGTTATTTTCTTATCATCTATTCTTTATTCTTCGTATGTAACATCTTAAGCTCACAGGTACAGGGGTGCACTTAATGCCTAATGGTCTTTCCTCCCAGTGAACACTAGCTTGTGATAAGTCTGTCTAATATAAATATGAAATTTATATTTAGCTAATATCAACATTGAGGAAAAGTCCATCATCATGGAAATTTATATTGGCATGTCAAATGTTTACATTGATTATATACGGAATTATTCAATCCAATAATAACATTCACTGCTTGACTAAACACTTTATTTATTGGTTACAATGAATTAAACTGGGTATTAACTGTCCACCCTTGCTGATAATGACAATAACAGACTTCCTTCCGCACACACCACTGAGCAATATTACAGTTTGACAGGAAAGGCAGCAAGACACAAACAGACCAGCCCAAAAATACTTTCCATATGTTTGAAACATCTAAGGACACATTTACATATACACTTCTCGACTGAGCTGGGTACAACTTTGCAAAATCCATTACATTAATTAAAACAAAAAAGTTGCCAGAAGGCTTTGGTTGTGAACATAAATAATGTGAGTCGTACATGAAAAAACCTACCTTCAACTGTTCATGCAAGATATATTTCCTGTGCTGCTGTTTAACTTTCTCCTCCACCTCTTTACCAATCTTCTGTTGCAGTTTGGACAGTTCATACTCTTTCTTAAGCAGGGACAGCGACATCATAAGCCTCTTCGGTATCTGGAAAAGATAAGGCACATCACAACATTATTATCATCTCCTTTTATCATTTCACAGCAGGACATCAATCTCTTTTCATAAAGAAAAGGATTGCAGCTCCAGCCCATCGCACTGGTCAAGTGTTGTTGAGCAAACTTCATACGCCTTGAAACATTAAAGATATTTAATATACACATGGGCACTACCCACTCCTATCATTGTGGGTAAGATAGATCAAAAGTATATGGATTTAATAAAAATAACATCACACCTGTAATACCCAAAGATACTACACACCGTATTACACTCACACATTTCACAAGTTATGCTTATGTCATACACTGGACATGCCCATCCATAACCAACTCAAGACTCTGAGCCACTACTAGCAAATTCTATTAGAAAATTCCATTTAAAATATAATCAGAAATATCAAACCATTAATTGAAATCTTGATAATCCATATCAAGTTAGAAAAATACCATAGTTGCCAACCCGGTTTTGAATACTGCAACTCGATCAGCGCTCACGCGTGCTACCTTTCAACTAACGAGACAGTCCATAAGTATAATATTAACAAAAGACATAGCAACTCAGAACAGTTTCGGGGTCCCTGTATTGGTGGATTAATAAAAATGACTGATTTATTCAAAAGCATTGTGAATAGGACCTCATTAGCGACTTACATCCATTTCCTCGAGGATAGCCTGCAGCTCGGCGGGTTCAGCGCCGGTCAGCGCGGCGCCCAAGTCGCTGAGGTACACCGGATTATCCACCACCCTCTGTCCTTGCGCCAACATGTGATGTAGAGACTCCCTGGGTATGACAAAGATAATAATTTGTGAACATACATTAACACTCGCTAAAATGTATTGACAAGACATGCCAAGACTCAGTGATATATGTGGCGTCCTCTATACCCCAAAACTGACCAAACTCTATATTAAGTCTCAAAGTTAAATTTGAATGATCCTTTATTGGTTTTCAGTAGGAATGGGAAATAAAGAACACTCTTCAAAATGGAAACTTTCAGTAATGACATCTATGCTACTTGAAGGTTCCACTGTTGTTAAAATGTCTCATACTGCCTCACCTGTACAATGGGTTCATATTTATAATATCCCTAATAGTCTTGATGATCTCCTGCGTCAATGCCTTCACCTCCTCATTCTGCTGGAACTTCTCGTGCACCATGTTTTCCACCTTCACCATCATGACCTGGTCCGGTGGCGGTTTCTCCTTAGGCTCGGCCTCCGGTTCTGGCTTCTTTCTGGTGTTCCTGTGCTTCCGTCGGCGTCGCTCGGCGTCCGACTCTTCGCGGGTAACGTTAAATTCCACGTTAAACACCGGAAACTTCAGCTTCATTTCTGAAATGATAATTTTCAGAATCATTTCAGAAGTGAAGCGAAGTTACACATACATACAACATTGTACGATATTCCTGGCTTGTTATTGTTAAAAGCACAGACCAAAGCAAAGCACAGACTAGCATTAAAAGGGCCATGTTAAGTTATATTGCCAGGAACAATTTGAACATGAATCTACTCTTAGAATGAGAGAGTTAAGGCTATAGTCTGCCACATTGACCGAGTGTGGGTTGGCAGACATCACACAACTTAGCAGCAATTTTTTTTTTGCGGACTCTGAGGTGTGCAGGTATCCTATCCTCACACCTGCTGAATGCTGAATTAGTATACAGTTACAAACTACAATACAAAAATTAGTGGAATTAGTTCAACAGCTTCCTAGTTGACGAACAAATCAAATTGTTTAAGGCGAAACCTGGCCACTACATTACCACATCTTTGCAACATTTTTTAACTTATTACTAACTATAAAGCAAGGAAGTTTAAAAGAAGATAAATCAAACAAGTGTCTTATAAGCACATGTAATACCATAGACTTGAAATGCTGTTACCTGCAGGTCCAGTCTCAATCTCCTCCTCGATGAACTGTCCGGTGATCTTTATCCTCCTGTGTGCCATCACCACCAAGCGCAGCTTGTAGTCCATGTCCTGCATTTCATGGATCTGAGCAAACACACCAACATGGTGCAAGTCGTCCAAGCTCGACACAACATCAGATTTTTCATCTTCTTTCTTCCGAAGGAAGATGCCTATGTATGGCTGGTTGAGCTTCACCTTTCGCCGTATCAGGTCTATAAGTGCAGGATTCGAGATCTGGAATTGAAAATAGATGATGTTCATATATACTTGTGAGTGACAGACTAATATACATATCTTCACGCCAGGTCCCTTACGAGGTAGGCAGAGAACACACTATGCCAAATATCATAGACAATATACATAAATAATAATAACATACTCATATACATAAATTACAATCATATTTTAATATCAAATATATATTTCAGTAACACAGAAATCAGTCAGAGCTCATGAAGACAACCTTGGTTAGGTTTAAAACTACCGAAGGTATCCCAAAAAATATAGATTAAACTGGTACAAAGCAGTATATGGTATACAACAGAAGTAACATATAGTATATAACAGAATAAGAGGTTTAGTATCATCTCACATACGGAAGAGAATTGCCTCTGACCACAGTTCACTCCCTTATATTATCTTAGCACACTTTAGAATGAGCTACCAAATCAATGAATCACATTACACAAGTTGCTGATTGCTGACATCCTGCTCCCGATGTTAGAGTGAAGAGATGTCAATATGGTCTCTCGACTCCATGATGCAGATTTTGATGTTTAATGACCAGTGTGGATAATGAGGGGCAGTTGTCTATTTTGACTTTTCAAAGATAATAGTCCCAACAATGAAATAGTCTCAAATGATGTAGCAGTAATTCCTTGAGTGACAAAAAAACCACTCTGTAATATATATTTGTATATAATATTTTCATTAAATATTTGGTAGGTAGCTTACATGCATTACATACACAGTTGTAGACAAACATTTCTTTAGTTAAAATTATTTTCAATGGAAAATGGTGAGTATTTAACATGCTTATGGCAAGATATTGATGAATTGAAGTACCTCAAGGAGCTTAATAAATCTAGGAAAGACTGGATTTCTGTTGATAGCTATGACAGGCACTTGAGGCCATACTTCCGGAACAGCCACGGTGGCGGGCAACTGGCTCGTAAACAAAGGAGTTTCATCCTTCACTTCAGGGTCCTCCTCTGGAGGGTCACTCTTATTACCAGAAGAGTAAAGTCGAAAGTTCACACCCTTTAAAGGAGACAAATAGCCGCATTCAAAACCACAGATCCGAGCGCTCCGTGTTAAGTAATCGTAATGCAAACGTATACGACGGTCCACCGGCCTATGATATGATGCAATTCTTGTTACATTACGAGCTAGCGACCTAGACGAAGACTTAAGCTTTGGATTGAATAACACCGCGTTCCTCACTAATACGCTCGCAGTGTGCATTTTGAATTTTTATAAGTATGGCTGTGTAACCTCCGCATGTAGTATCATTCAATAAACTTCAATTTTTTCACGAAGGTTATCTTTCCAGATTATTCAAATCAAACTCCAACAAGATCTTAAAATTCTGAACTTTACAATTGACAGTCTGCTGTCATAAAAACTGTCAGTGTTGGCAGCATTGTGCTCGTTTTGAAATTAAGTTGAAGGTTTTATGTATATTAAGCTTTGTATGTTTTGACCTATTTCATTAAATAAAAACTAATTAGTATCGTCTGGAGCGGACTTATGGATAATGATAATTATTACTATAAATAAACAGAATTAGCTTTATTACTGAATTACAAAGATTACTTTGACATTTGTTAGTGCTTGCATGCAAATGTTACGTTGTCAATTCAGGCAATTTTCATTTTATTTATCAAAGAGTATAGTACCGTAGTTTATAATTTTGAC
>DWEI01001208.1:0-17480 GCA_018245875.1 Mysoria ambigua | reverse complement strand
CTTATGGAATTCTCTCCCAGTCTCTCTTAAATTTAACTGTTTTAGTATAAAAAAAATCAAAATAAAAGAAATCTGAGTACACGATTTCGAATATATTTATTTCAACTTCTTTTAAAATATAAATAGTTTACACAATCGTCTTCAATTACATTTATTATCGTTATAAAGATTTTTTTACGTAATTGACATTCCGGTTTTTTTGGAAACAATATCAGAGTAATAAATATTTTTGTTCCTCCAAATAATTTTTTGATACATCCAAATATACTAGTAGTTTATGTTATATTAGAAATTTTATCGAATATAGAATAACAAATACATACGATTCTACCAAAACCCAAATAGTATTAGCGTTTGATATGTAGAAAAAGAACCACCCCTCGACACGATAAGTTCGCGAAAAGGTTTTAAGATTTACGAGGGATAATCTATAAAATGTCTTATTATATTTCCGTACTGACGCATGCTACTGATATTTTGTTAGAACAATTCTCACATCCATTTCGTGTCATGAAACATCGGAGATGGCTAACTGTCTATGTAGCTGACGACTGTATATTTGATACAGAGTATAAACTTAGATTAATATTCGCTATTTATTAATAAAATATTACTATAATTTAAATAAAGCTTAGATTATACTAAATGGATGAATGTACAGTATTTTATTAAAATTAATTGAAATAATATGTATAATACATTTAACAATATAAAAACATTTGATAAATAAAAAAAATAAACATGGCAATATGTATTTTCTTTAATGTCACTTAACATGTTCTTCATAAATAAATGTTAGCTGTTTAAAAGCCACACATATCACGGAAGACCTGTGCGCGTCACACTTATTCTTAAAATGGTGTACAAAGACTTCTCTACATGTGGTATATCAATATAAGCTGACTGTAAATCACTTTTAAACTTACTTGCTATTACGGTGAAGGAAAACATCGTGAGGAAACCTGCACACACAAAAAAAAATTGTTCTCTAAGGTGTGTGAAGTCTGCCTACCCGCTCTTGGCCAGCGTGGCGGACTACGGCCTTTACCCTCTCTTTCTGAGAGGAGACCCATGTTCCAGCAGTGGCATCGATCGAAATTACTTTTAAAGCGATATGCAAGTCAAATATGTATGTGTTGGCACTGAGACAATATGGAGCTATCATCAAACACTACTCGACGCCGGTTCGTGTCTTCCACAATACATGAAATGAGTCTACAATCATTGTGGTGTATTCTTACGTTTTCCTATCACGTATTATAAATTGTTCCTGAAATACAAAGGACGCTCGATATCAAAATTGGTTATTGTACTTTGTACCCTTTGGTTTAATCTAAGCCGATTTTAAATTTAGAATATTCTTAAAGACTAAGCTCGGAAGGAAGTTATTTTTAGAGAATGCCAAAGTCGAATTTCCGTTCGTTAATATTGTAATAGTTAAGTCGTAGCTATCAGTAAAGTCACAACTTGAAATAATGTAATAAATCCCTTTAGAGTTATAATTATCACAAATGTATATAAATGGACATATATGTGTGTATATGTATGTATATATAAATATAGAAAGGAAATTCGACTTTATGACAATGCGAAATGTCACTTCAAGTACTATTTTTGGACTACATGTTGGTGTTGTCTCTTAATTAATAATAATCGAAATGTATGTTATTCTTGAATGTGTTTTTGAACAAACAACTCAAAGGTTATCGTTCAATAATAACAAATGAAGTGACATTGCAGTAGTGTGATTTTTCTAGCTGTATTTATGACAGTTTCTAGTTTGCTTGTAGAACCATTAAAATTCCATGCGTTTACGCACACTGACCGAATTGCCCGCCAAAATATCTTTACAGAAGAAAAATCAGCCGAACTCAGTAAGGGTCTGTTTGTGTGGACATACATTTCATGTACATTGATTTATAATACTCCTGGTCGTTTAGATCATTCTTGCGCAGGACGTCGACGGGGAGCGCCAGCTCTGGGGAGGCCCCGGCACCTTCACCCAGCCCATCCGGCACCAGTCATTCGGACAAGGATCAAGACCCACAGGTATATCACGAAAAATATTACTTAACAATATTTGACGAGAAAGTCTGAAGTCACGGTGCTGGCGTGCGTGGGCAGAGAGACCGTCAAGTTTATAGTGGCATGGCAAGATGAAGAAGTTAATAGGAAATACTCTTTGATTATAATAATTTACAAGAAACCACGTTTTCGATATTATTTATTTTTCCTATTTATGTATTCATTTATTTTAATCTATATTAAATGTATTCATTCTTTCTTCAAAGTCAATTCCGTTTTCTACTAGGAGAAGATAGAGAAACTCGAAGAAGACAAAAAACGCCGTCTCCAACTTTACGTGTTCGTGTCACGATGCGTCGCGCACCCGTTCAACGCAAAACAGCCCACAGACATGACGCGACGGCACACGAAGCTGACTCCTCACCAACTGGAGACCATACAGGCTAGATTCCAGGTGACCATGTACTTTTTTGTAATATCACTAATGGAGAAAACTTAGCTGGTCATAAAGATTTTAGTGATTAGGAACTGAATTTAGTGCATTGACAACTCTACCACAGAAATACTGTGTGTAAATATTTCCACCTTCGTTCAAAGTTAGGTTGAAATAGTTATGGTAGTATAAAGGGAACTTGATGGAGAATAATCACTTACTCATAACGACTGTTACACACGCACACCGATACAAGTTACTAAATATATACGGTATATGACGCGAAAGATGAGAGTGATTCGCTTTTGAAGACCTACGTAGGTATACATTATGTACACTAGAAGATCAAAAGGTTTTGTCCATCGCGGCTCTTTCACTGTCTCAATGCCTTGTTATTAGTTAGACTTACGAGTAAATATGTCGACCACAAAATGAGCTAATACAAAAGATGTGGGCAAGTATATACAGATTTGGTAAATCTGACGTAGTTATAAATAAGTTATTAGTTATTATACGTTATTAGTTAGACTTACGAGTAAATATGTCGACCACAAAATGAGCTAATACAAAAGATGTGGGCAAGTATATACAGATTTGGTAAATCTGACGTAGTTATAAATACGTTCCTCATTTCCTAGGCGTTCCTAAAAGGCGAAACCCAGATCCTGGCAGATGAGGCTTTCCAAAATGCTGTACAATCATACCACGACGTATTCCTTAAATCGGAGAGAGTGGAACAGATGGTCAAGTCCGGCGCATGCTCCCACCACGACTTCCGCGAAGTTTTCCGGAATAACATCGAGAAGAGAGTCAGGTTTGATCACGTGCATTTATGCGTCAATACAAAAAATGTACTTAAGATGTCATCAAATATAAAAAATTTAAGGGAAAATTAGTTGAATTACAAAAAATTTAAACATTAATATTTTACTAACGTCGATTTTTCTGATGATGGGATTGTCTTTATACCGATTACGCAAACGTCTAACTGTTATAAGTTTTCTCTTACGAAATACCTAAGGGTGGTTCTATATTTAATCGTCGTGCGGAAACCATAGAAATCAAAGTTGAGCGTTACTCCGTTAACCGAGAAAATACTTCATGGAGTTTCTATGTGGACCAAATTAGAACTCGCGTTAGTTCAAAGTTACTGCGTTCTTAACAAAGGGGAGTGGCCCTAAGTTTTCTAGTTAAACTTTCAGATCGTTACCCGATATAGACGGCCTGAGTAAAGAGACGGTTCTTACAACTTGGCTCGCGAAGTTGGACTGCATCATGAAAGGAACGGGTAAGTTTGGCTGCCCTTTGACACCTTTTACCTGCTCGATATAAATCGTTATTATTATGGGAATTACAAGCAACAAATGAGATGGTTTGAAATTAAATTTAAAAGGAATTTATCTCATAATTAAGGAATAATTCGAAGTCTTTCAATTGAAAATGGAAAAACATTCTCACTTTTATTGAAGCAACGTTTTTCACACATGTTATTTTGTCTCATTTTAATGATGAATTCTTTTACAGAAAAAATTAAGAACTTAAAGATTCCTTACTTCTATATCTCTTGCAATTTTATGAATTTATAAAAAGATTTTTTTTTATATTGCATACAATAACGTGCTATAATTTCTTAAGGGAAGAATTTCCAAACGACGCTTTCACTTTTTTTCAGCCATTGGGTTCAGAATAAAATTAAGTGAACCGAAAGAATAAATAAATTAAAAACTAATCGAAGGACAATGCCAACTAGTTTTTCAATCATTCTCAAATTATTGATAATGCCCACAATAATCGAAAAAATATTTTTCGAATTGGAATTACTGTTCGACTGTTCATATTATCTATGAATCACTATCAACTATTTTAATAGAACATAAATTAAATATTCTCAGCTTATTGTGAGTTTGTTTTTCACATAATAGGTAACAGCATGTAATTACTATATATGTAAAATATGTTTATGTACATTGATAAAAAGAAACACTTATTTTTGCGTGCAATTTCCATAAAAAACTGTGTGTTTAGTTTTTGTTAATGATAAGGATGATAAAACGCATGTCGCTGTGTGTGTTGGGCATAAAGACAAGCTTGTGTCTGCATTTGAATGTTTGTGAAAAATTTGTGTGCTCATTGCTAGATTTTTATGTTTAGTACCAAACAGTGTTACTAATGAATTTCAAAATATGATTAAAATGTATACTGTTAAAGATAACATTGTTAAGAATAGTTGAAATCTAAATCCTCGTATAGCTATTACATATATTACTGAGTTTAATAACACTACCAGATGTTTTTTTACATGGTTTTAAGATTGAAACCAGTTTCGTTTTAGAATATCATCATAGGTTACTGATGAAATTATTAGACTTTAATTTCACTGGTCATAATTTAACCAACTTTAACATACCCAGGATCCTGTAATTAACCAAATATCATCGCTATCAATATGGATAGTCTTAAAATAACTTACACTTAAGAACAAATGATACAAATCATTTTTAATTGGCAATCACAACAACTAAATATGGAGGATAGTAGAGACGAAATACATGGAAATTATTTAATGACAATAAAACATGAAATATATCAACATATATATAACATATATATCAAGATACTCTACAGAATCCCCATACCTATAGACTGTGTGTTGCCTGAACGCTAATTAGTAAATGTATTATATACAGAGATAAAAAATGAAATTGTAACATTTATATACAAAACTTTTTTACATTTATATACCTATAAGTTAATGTTATTATAAAGACATTGCAAATTTATAACTGCGATGGCGTTCGGACGAAAGAAAAATTTGGAATAAAAAAAGCGTTTTAATAAAGCTCCTAGAATTTCGAATTCAACGCATAACTGTAAATGTATTTCAATTTCATTACATGCTCATAATTTGCAAAATTATAATATTAGTAACAAATGAATGAACACTGGATATTAGAATCTGCAGCGGACAAAGATAATTCAATTCATTATTGATCCAAGAGTCAGTGAGAATCTGACCTTTACGTAATAGGAAATCGAACAGCCTTCGAATTGTAGCTGTGGCTTATCCGTTTTTAATCAAAGTGCCATTGTCGCGAAATGAACAAGAGAGAAAGGCGGCATAGAGATTTAAAACGGAAACAAGATGCAATGACTTAGTCGATGAAGCTCCAATAAACGACATAACATTAGATAGTTGATTATATAAATATATTATACTGACGATAATGATCTAGCCAGCTGACCGTAATTAAGACTGGCAAATGTATAATTTGAATGTTGCAATATCATTTTTGATTACTTTAATGATTATGGTCCATAGTTTAATTTTTTTAATGAATTCTTTTCATGCAAAATTCAGATTTTCAATTCTTTAATTTATTTGCTAGTTAAAAACAATGTGAAATATATAAGAGTATTATCAACATAATCATTAAATGTAGTATGCTACCGTGTTTTATTGTAGTAACGATGTGAAGCCGAGGCAAACGACAGATCCAAACGATTTATCTCAGAACCCACTTGTAACACTGATGAGGGTAGAATTATACGAAACCGTTTCGTACAATTGCTAAAGTGAGAACAGACGGAAAAAATATTCCAAATTGAGTATAGCTAAACTCTTTGAATATATTTGATTCGACGAACTCCACAGATTTATCTAGTCATTTCGTTAAGCATATTTTGCAAATCTTTTGGATCTGTCGTAATTGTCTTATTGTCAATGTCAGTAACTGTATTGTCTAACCCGAACGTGTGTCGCCTGCATCTGTCTCACTCTCTGTGTTTCTCTCCCTCTCTCTCACGACATGTCTCTCACACACATCCCGAACAGGAATAACAGGTATCACTTAACAAACTGTTCATTAAAAATTTTCCTATTCTTCCCACATTTGCGCTTATGTCAAGTGTGATTGCTTGTTTGACATCGATGTTGTCTGTGCTGCTTTTAAGGCCTGTTTAATTTCCATTGACAGAGCTCTAAAAAACGGTACCGTTAAACTTTGTTTTTATTATACCTTTACTGTATTCGGTAATATGCTCAATCAATTTAATGACATTATTTTGAAATTTTATACTTTATCAATAACATCTATTTTTCATCGTACTCTTAGGATTCGTTAATAATAGAAATAATTTTGTTTAATGCTGAAATTTGGAATTGAAATTGAAGAGGCCTTAATTTTTGGCGATGTTTGATTTTTGTCACTGTTAATGTATTTTTGTGTATTAACACCTAATTTTATATTCTAATGAGTTATTCAAGTTGCGAGCACTGTACAGGTAAGAGTACTATTATTCTAACACCACAACGACAGCTTGTTTTCACTTTGAATGCTTTTTATAAGGATTAAGCAGCCGAGATAAAGAACCAAATACGTTGAGCGCCTGTGAATCACTGATTTATTGTAAGCTAATATCAAGATATTCACTGGAAAAATCGGTGTATCAACCTGTTTTTACGCATGTGTGCACATAAAATAACGCACGAAAAACGATGCGACCAGCGGTATTGGGCAACGTCAAATCATCTGTACGTATTGTAGCCCGTACTGCTTTCCACATCGAGAATATTTTCTTATACAATTATTATTTTACATCTCGAACGATGTACTCGGTATTACAGTTTACTGGTCACATAAGTGCTTCATATAATGAAATCTAACATAACACCATCTATTTTATATTCTTTACTATTTTGTAGTCTTTATGTCGTTTTTCGGCGATACCCTGAGAATATTTCTACTTACGCCTAGCACGAATTTTCTTTTTATGAATATCATAAACACGATGAGAACTCATTTTTGTTTTCAAACGCGTACAAAACGAAAGTTCGCTATGGTTGTTTAGCTGTAAAGTGTCTTCTCCGTCCGTAAACTGCTATAACATTAACAGGCATACCAGGCGATGATGAGTCGAAGCGGCCGTCGCGGGCTCAGCAGCAGAGTCTGAACGCGGAGTGCATCCTCAGCAAGGAGCAGCTGTACGACATGTTCCAACAGATACTCGGCGTGAAGAAATTTGAACATCAGCTGCTGTTCAATGCTTTGCTGGTAATTTCATACAATTTTATTATGCTTAAGTTTTAAAAGTAACATGCATAATACGTGATCTCAAAAGAGACAGAAATTTTAGTTTCACCAGGTACGTTTTGAGTCACAGATATGGTCAGTATAATAAGCATCTGTCGAAATTGGACTAGGCAAGAAATAATAAGTGAAATGTTAAGAATGCACAAAGCGGACAAAAATCGTTTCACGGGAAAAGAAAATTATTAAACGCTCTGGAAAAAGCTTGTCGAATTACGAACAGGCAAGAAATGCCATAATACTAAAAACAATAAAGAAACTCAACAGCAACATTTGTTTTATCGAATTCTGGAGGATTTCCAATAACGATCTTTAAATTTATTGTCTACAACGCTCGCGGGCTCGTTTATTTACGAACTGCCGCTGAATCTTTCCTCGCCAACTTATTCATGCGATGAAAACATTTATGGTTATTTTAGTGATAAAAATTGATTTGAAACTATTCTATCGTAGATGTACATGGACAGTAGACAAAGACAAAAAAATGTAGAAATAATTGAACGCATGAAAATAACTAGAATTATCATATATACATCGGTGAGAATGAGAGTCGATTTCAGCATCTAGTCTATTCCCAGTACAATGACGCTGGTACTAAATGAGTACTTAATTATTAAAGCTAAGTAAAAGACTACATTCCATTATTGGATTCTGCAAACGGAATTTCGAAAGCTCCTTATTCTAAACTATAAGCTATTTGAAAATGTGTCTTACCGCTGAAATACTAGTCGGTTGGAAATTGAAAATTGAAAATGGAAAATGTTGTTATATTCCGGGCACGTATATAGAAATGCAGCTAAATTGTTCAGCACTACATTACTAAGTGTGTACGTTATTAATACCCCATTTAAGAAAACTTCTATTGAGAAAAGAACTTAAAAGAAAGTATGTAAAAAATGAAGTGTTGATTAAGTCACGAATACGTTTTAATAATTAATATTACAGTTAGATTCAGCAGACGAGCAGGCGGCGGCCATTAGAAGAGAACTTGACGGCAGAATGCAGAAAGTCAACGAAATGGAACGGGTAAGAAAAACCTTTCTCGAATCTATCGCATTTATACCTTATATGTAAAATGCATTATTGAATAATACTTAAACCATTTAAGGCAGATAGATTAATCACTACCAGACAAATTACACACTACATTGAAATACAATTGATACAGGGTCTCTCTCTCTTGATCATTTGTGGTAAGAAGATATAGCACATTAAGTTTCATATTAAATGACAAATAGCGCACTGGTTATTCAATGTGCAATGTAAAGGTACGATGTTTACAAATAAGTGAAGCTTGCTGAATCTATATCCAATAATGTTATATCAAACCAAATGGAATTCACGATGATCACGATTTGCTGGAAGTACACAAATATTGCAGAACCGGAAACTGATGCCCAAGTTCGTGCTGAAGGAGATGGAGTCCCTGTACATCGAAGAGCTGAAGTCGTCGATCAACCTACTAATGGCCAATTTGGAGTCCCTCCCCGTGTCGAAGGGCGGGGCGGACTCCAAATACGGCTTGCACAAAATCAAGCGGTATAATCACAGGTCAGTATTGAATGTGAATTGATTTACTGATTATGAACCAATTTAATGATTATCTATTATCCTATTTCATAATGATCAATATAATATTTTTGATTATTCGTCAATTTTGGGAAAATTATATAATATTATAAATATAAAAGTAATATTAAATTTGTTCATTGGTCTTTAAACTTTATTCAAGTTTTGCGTGAAGACATTGAAATAATAAAATTTTGTAATAAAATAAATTAATTGTTCATGATTATTATAATTGGGTAACCATTAATTGTTGTTAAATATATTTGAAATAAAATATTTTGAATTACTGTATTGTTTGTAAAAGTATTACAAATATGTTTCACTTGATTTCAACTTGTATTATTATAAACGAGGATCATTATCGGCAGAATTTCACAAAACTTTGTTCATATAAAATATTATATTGGTTTTAGTCTTAAGAGTATTGTTTAAGTTTTAGATTTACGTCGATATAAAATCATAATTATTTTTTTCTTGTTCAAAATTATTTTATCGGCACTCCAAATTTCATTTCCTTTGCAATTCCCCATTGTGACGTGACCAAACACAAAATTAAACACGAATCTATTAAAAAATACGTTATTACCGATGTTCATAAACAAATTTGTCTCATGATCACAGTTGGAAATTTGTAGAAAGTTTTAAATTCAAACTCAATTGCAACGACATCGACCTGCACTAATTTGATTATGTTACATCTGGTAATATTAAAAACAGATCCTCTTTATATACAATACAACAATTTGAATGCAATATACAGTAGGTACATAATAATATTTCTACATGTTTATTTCAATTATGATTTTTCTGTCCCCTGGCACATAACGGACGGTATACATAAAAGGAAGTACAAGTAATGAGTACATAAATGATAATTCTGAGCACGTGTCTTGTGTAGACGAAACCTGACACCCACCCGGCCTGAACCTACAACTTTTGATATTTGGAATCCTAATGTTGTCATTGATAGACCACCGTAGAAATAGACATTAACATAGAGTAGCCTAGAATTAACTAATGAAGATTCAATTTTATAATAAAGTCAAATCTATTAGCGATTGCAATCAATTGGAATAAGATTATGAAAAAACAAAAAATATTATAGTTCCAGTAGATGTAGTTTGTGAATCGGATGAACAAATTAAAATTATCATAGTTGTTTCTTCATCAGTTACTAACATGATATTTACATGTCGATACAAGGAATTAAACCATGTAAAGTCGCTAGAAGTGCTAAGATTCGTGGTCATGATAATAATAATAATAAAAAATGACAACAAAAGGAGAATCGCTTCCACACCACCGCCAGAAGATTAAAATGAGCTTGCCTGTTAACTTGAAACGAATGTAGAAGATATTTGAAACATAGCAGATTCCGCTAGAGAAACTAATGAGATATAGCTTCACTTTTGCATTTACATAGCAAGTGCCGTAGAATAAGATGCAATAAAACGTTTAAAGGCATTTATTTAAACCTAATATATATCTAATAACAATATAAGCTTACAAATCAAAACGAAAGCTTACCACTTCATCTTCTATTCCCACTCAATAACTTTCTTATTTTTTCTTTATATTTTTATTTATTTATAATATTAATAATAGGTTTAATATTAACTATAGTTAAGTGATGAATGCTTCGTGCTTCACTAGGGCTTTGCTTAGTTATAAAAGCTTTATATAATATCATGACTCTCTATCGTAAGTAACCTTAGACCTACTAACATGTATATTCCATAGTCTATGTAATATTTTCTACTTGTGCTTAATCATTCTTGGTATCGGTGATGGATCCATTGTGAATGCCACCTTCTTTTTCTTGGGCTTGTGAATGTTTCCCTTTAATCCTTTCTACATATATTTCATTGTTATAAATGTATCCCGTGTCGTTAAACTCAAAATATGTGTACATATTTATATTGTCGACATTATTTTAATTGTATCAACTTGCGTTTTCATATTTAACCTTTGTGGACCTTGCATTTTAAATGTAAATGTCAATACTTTAAATATTTCATTGCTGTTTAATTATTCGATGCGTCAATTTTGTGGGATCTATTATCGTGGTGGTGGTTATCTTAATGGTGTAGAAACGCCGGACCGGACCCGAGTCCAAGGTTGAGTAAGCAGCTATGTTTCAGATCGCAAGGATCTCTAGCCAACAAGCTGACAGGTGAAGCCGATGGTGGCGACGTAGACACACAGTTGACGAAAATGGATGTAGTACTCACATTCCAGATCGAGGTAAAAATTTTGAGAAGTTGAGGAAAAAAAATTGAGAAGGAACGTGTACACGGTGCGATCTTGAATAACACTGAAGCAAATAACATCCAATTGATAGACGCTTTACTTAACACAAATTATTATTTGAGTTGTTCTTTGCTAAACAGAACATAAAGAAGCAACAAACATAACTAAATAATTTAATAAATAATACTTTCGCCTTTGTACACAGTTAGTATATAAACAAGTGTAGCAGAATTGTGAGGTAAAATAAGAAATTATAGTCTACAAGATAGATTAACTTGAATTAATTTGGGGCAACAATTGAAAAAAAGAAATTATATTATTAAAGTAGGTTCTGAATTAAAATGAATTCTAGGTGGTTGTAATGGAGGTAAAGGGGCTGAAGTCTTTAGCACCGAACAGGATAGTATATTGCACTATGGAGGTAGAGGGAGGAGAAAAGCTGCAAACAGACCAAGCTGAAGCATCGAAACCAATGTGAGTTTTTAATAAATTGTAAAACATTGATACTTTAGTCGCAAATTTCTCTCATTCGACACAAATTGGAGGGACTTAACATAATTTGATATCCGATAAAAAAAACAGGTGGGACACACAAGGAGATTTCAGTACAACACAGCCACTGCCGGCGGTCAAAGTAAAATTGTACACCGAGAATCCGGGTGTTCTGTCTTTGGAAGATAAGGAGCTTGGCAAGGTCGTGCTTAGGCCCACGCCTCTATCGAGTAAGGTATGATTTATCAAGCATCAGTCATTCAAAAAGTACATTTTTTTGTTGACTGTTGCTAGATCATTTGTTGATCAGCGTCCACATCCTTCATATTGGAACACAAATTGTGTAGGTAGAAATAATTTTGCCAATGAAATAAGTGCAGCACTATAACTTCGCGTGTAAAACGAATTATATTAAATAATCACTTTCCATAAAACAATTATTCCAGGCTCCGGAGTGGCATCGCATGACAGTTCCGAAGAATCTGCCCGACCAGGACTTGAGGATTAAAATCGCCTGTCGAATGGACAAACCACTTAATATGAAACATTGCGGGTATGTCACACGCTTGGCCGCATTATAATAATTTATACTTTTAACGTGCCCCTCATAATGAGAAGGCTTAAGGCTACAATATACATTTTTCTGTCGTGATACTGGGTTCAAATCCTGGGTCGGGGCACTATTCGATTTTTCCAATTTAGATTACTTAGTAGTGGCTCGGAGTCTAGTATTGTGCCCGGAGTCTAGTATTGCCATACATAGACTCACCACCTATTCTATAGTGGGAAATTAAAGTATTTAGTCAAACGTGGAAGTGTTCTACGTTTCTCTACCTACCTCTTCGGACGTCTTAGGCGTAAATATACTGAGGTTTTAAAAAGTTTTAGAATTCAAATACTTTTGCTTATTAGCACAGTTAGATTCCACTGTGGTAATTATGTAAGCCAAATAAGAATTTCTTACTACTTATACTGATTCACAAAAGCATGGTTTTCAAAATTTTTGATCATTTAGGAACGAGTATAACCCTATCTCTTGTTAAATATAATATGTTAAAACTCACAAGAAAACCCAATGAAATCTACGTTGAAATTCGCATTTCCTTTTCAGGTACCTCCACGTGATTGGGAAGGCAGTGTGGCGAAAGTGGAAGAGGCGCTATATGGTTCTGGTGCAAGTCAGCCAGTACACGTTCGCTCTTTGCTCCTACAAGGACAAGAAATCGGAGCCTGCCGAGATGATGCAACTTGATGGCTTCACCGTAGACTACATCGAACTCGCCAGTGGTGAGAATTAGTTTGTACGGTTAGAACACATTCTTAGTTCTACATCTAAGTATGGTCTCACTCATGACTGAACTAATAAAAATTAAAAATGTGGTATTTCAAAAGACTACATAATGATTATATCAGTGTGTCGAGTTAAAAGATTTAAAATTAAAGCCATTTTTTCCTTTGCAGCTCAGCTGATGGTCGGCCAAGGTACGTCAAATCCAGAATATGATAAGTTATTCAAAAAGATTACACGCTTACAATTTAATTTTATTCACAAACAATTGTGCGTCATTATACAACTTCAAAATTTAATTATCTTTTCTGATTTTTACAATCAATTCCTGTGTCATTTCCAAACCCCTTGCTTTCCATGGTAGAACTCGAAGGCGCCAAGTACTTCATGAACGCAGTCCGCGACGGCGAGTCCATCCTGCTGGGGGTCAGCGACGAGAACGAGTGCCACCTGTGGGTGATGGCGCTGTACCGCGCCACGGGGCAGAGCCACAAGCCCACGCCGCCGACCACTTCCGACACGCACATAAAGATCATGGGAGGTACGTTTCGGAAGGAGATATTAAAAGTAGCGTCAGGTCTGTAATCACCGAAGAAGTAAGTATGGGTGTCCAATACACTCCCACGTTACAGGATACAAATAAATATGAATTGGGGGGTGAGCTTATTGCCATATACACAGCATAAATTGAGGCTTTGAGCCACGAAAAGATATATTAACAATAAATTCTATGGTAGTAAAATAGAATAGTAGATTTGAAATAGGGGTTTTATGCAAGGATTTCTCTAACATGCACCCTCACCAATCTATATTCTGTAATTAACCGTACCCGACAATGAGAAATAGTATTGTTTTTTTTATTTAGTTCCTTCTACATTATATTATTGTATTTCACATTATGTACATCTCTAAATCGGTATCTTCCAGACGCTGACAAAGCTCGGAAGCACGGCATGGAGGACTACATCCAGGCGGATCCTTGCCAGTTCGACCACCACCAGCTCTTCTCCACGCTGCAATCGCTCACGCTAAAATATCGACTCCAAGATCCTTACTGCTCCTTGGTAATTTATCACAGGATAATCGAGTGTAACACTTGTCCAAAAACATTCATGGTTGAGAGATAGAGCAATCAAACTGCCGTGTCTTTTTATATCTGGTTACCAGGACATTGTTGTGCCTTCCACATATTTTCATGCCATGAAACATTAAGACTGGTACCCTGGGCTCTCCCAGGGTCGGTCTCACTACCGGGTTATGTGGAACTCACGACAGGCAGAAGATACCGTAGCTCGTATTCTGGTCCCGAGCTACCGGGACCCAACCTCTGCACGCTAGCTTTAGGTCAGCGATCGACCACAAGTCGAGCAGCGGAGGTGAGCCGTCGGCCCGTGCGTGCGCAGGGCTGGTTCTCGCCGGGGCAGGTGTTCGTGCTGGACGAGTACTGCGCGCGCTACGGCGTGCGCGGCTGCTTCCGCCACCTGTGCTACCTGGGCGACCTGCTGGCCGTGGCCGAGAGCGGCGCGCAGTGCGTCGACCCCACGCTCATGCACTACTCCTTCGCCTTCTGCGCCAGCCACGTGCACGGCAACAGGTCAGTCGGTTCTTCATACCAATATTGAAAGTGATTTTTATCATTGGTTACATACGATGCGTTTAATTAGAGACTTCGGGGAAAATACAGAAAAATATGAATCGAATTCTACATATTTTGAGTGAGATGAATCGTATGATGAAAAATGTACACAAAGTACTGTTAGAGTGTATTTTGTAATAGTAATTGTAACAGTAATTTGTACTTAGTTCACTTAGTTAGCATTTGCAAAAGCAGTATGATTTGAATGAAATGATATTAAGAAAAATAGAAAACTCTAGGAAAACGACGCCGTTTACAATCGAAGAGTTCTTAAAATGTACGAAACACAAATATTACTAAAGTAACCAAGTATTTTCTGTTAAGTGTCATTTATTAGCTACCTACCGTTAGTCAAACCAAGGGAAGTATTTTCGTAGGAATTCTGAGTTTTCTAATGTTTCATGTTATTTTATGTTATTCGAGGGTAATTTCTGGTTAGGTATTAATTTGTGATGCACTTAATACTCGAGGAACCATTTCAACTGAATTAGCCATCACAACACTGGTGTTAAAAGTGTATCCGTAATCGTAATTTATAATTGAACTTTAATTCCAAAATACATACAATTCACATACAATCATTGCTTAAGCAATAATTTGTTGGAGTGTTTTACATTGTGTAACACTAATAAAAACCCTCGTAGCTGGGTTCCATTCCCAGGCGACTTGTACGTACCACATTATCGTTTGGGGTCTATTTGAATTTCACGGATAAACATAATTTTTTTGAATGCTTATTGACCTGATTATACATATATTTACTGGATTAAACAACATATGTTTTTTCGGCATGACCCGACTAGGATTCGGACCTACGAGTATATGAATTCCTCCTACATTTAAAATCCTTCTAGATTGTCCGTTTTCTATTTAGAATTGAACTAATACACAATAATTACCTTCTCTGTATATACCAAAGAAACCGTAAGTCTATATGTTACGTTAGACGTCCTAATTAGTTGGAAATATTTGGTGTGTAATGTACACAAGTGAAATGAACTCATTGGTTGGTTGTTTAAAATGTATTAATCATGAGGGAAAATCATTTCAAACTCTTTTTTTACTAATCCCTACCTAACCTACTCTGTCCTGTCCTGTCCTGACATATCCATCCAGTTATAAATCGACGTATGGTTTTCAGAACTCAAACTATTAATCAGTCAAAAAAGCTGTTTTTTTCGAAATACACAAGCATTTTGTTAACGAAAATTAAACAATCAATCAACAGTTCCAACCACTCCACACGCCCGAACCGCCGCACTATATGAATGTCCCACGGCTTTCGATGTATCTGTCCGTTCTATAACGTCCACTAACATGACACGCCTCGTCTACCACTGATGCAACTAATGCATATCTTGTGCCTTGATATTTCCGTGATGGATTTTGAGGTGATGGAAACAAATTTAACAGATTTATCTCATGTATTTGTGAATGTAAATAGATGACAAGGCTCGGCTTGAACGAATGCCTGCATCCCGGTGTTGGTCATTTGCGTCAACAGAATCCGTTAATTGTGTTCTTGAACTTGGTGTCACATAAAAACCTTTAAGTTGAAGTGTCTCATGCCCCAGTCAGCTCGCTGGCTATCCGTCCAACAGAGAAAGATCGCAAGCAATGCTGCTACGCGGCTCAACTATAAATACTTATGGTGTAGTTTGCAAAACATGAACTGTCAGAGTCGAACATTGTTCTAATCATCTTTAAGAAAATATATCTATCTATTATCGCGTGTTGCATTAAACTGTTTCCATTATCCTCTGAATTCATCAATTTTTCTATTACTTGTAAATGTATGTGCTTAACTGAATGTAACCTATGCATACTAATATTTTCTGTCTTCGGGATCATGGAGTTCGCGGTACTAATGAAATATATCCTAAAAACCAATATACATATAAGATTGAAAAATATTATCCATAAAACTTGATGAATATTTTCTAATAGCGTAAATATTGGCCAAATATTTTCAAAACGAATTTGAGCGCTACCTTCGAATATTAATTTTACTAATATTTCTACGCTACGCTAGGACGAGGAGGAGCAGGCCGTTGCTCCGCCGCCGCCGAAGCCTGTGCCGCCGAAAGTTGAATTGCCAACTGAAAGTTGCGGCCTGGGAGTGGCGCAGATTGTTATCACAGCCGCTACTCCAATGGTGGAGGAGCCCGAACAGCCCTTCCCTCCGCCTGTCAACGAGGTTCAGTCCGCAGACAACGACCGTAATGATGAAAACGAAGACGAGGAATCGTCCCTTTCCGAGCAGACCGCGGTGTGCCTTCGAGATTCTGACGAGGGCCCCGCCGATTCTGCCCCGCACCCAGCTTCGAGTTCCACGGCGTCCGAGGGCGAGTCCACTGGTGCCTCCGTGGCGTCCGGGCCGCCCACAGCGCCGCAGTCGCCCCCTTCAGCGCCACGCGCCGGCCGGGCCTCCATCCCTGACGAGCTGGAGCCCGCCCAGCTCGCGAGGCTTACAGATCTCAAGGAATCTAACGCTTAGGCCTAAAAATTCATTTTTGGAACAACCAAACAGTACCTTAATCTTTCAGGTCAATCTATCCAAAAATTACTACTGCGAGATTTTAAGCTGAAATTTTGACTATCAAATTTTATACCTGCAACATTCGGACAATATCTATCTAAATATATTATATACCTTATTCATGGTCGTCTATAGCCTCCCGACGGTCATTTCTATTACTG
>DWEI01001207.1:0-17505 GCA_018245875.1 Mysoria ambigua | reverse complement strand
CAATTAGACTTGTGCTCGAAGCGTCGACGGGAATAGGTGGAGCATTCCTTTCTGCATTTGGGTTTTGTATTTAGAGTGAGTTTTGTATTTAGAGTATTTAGAGTTTTGTATTAAGAGATCACCTGTGCGGTGATTATGCGTAGATAAAGACTTGTTTATGTAAAATAAACAAGTGTGTTAAATAAACATTGCAATAAAAATACCATAAGACATCTTATACATTACCATTACATCCTAAAATAAGAAGCGACTGAGCCTACTCTCCTAATTTTATAAAATTCATTCCTGTGCTTATAATAATTGAACCGCCACACATACACATAATGTGTACTTTATTGTACTGATACTGTGAGGTGAAGTGTTGTAGAAGGGGTATATTGAAGTGGCGACGCGACGGCCGCCGCGCCGCTCGGACGCCGCGTCGAACGCCCCAGCGCGGCCTTAAATCACGCCGCGCCGCGCTGTCAGGTTCTCACTCGACGACCACGTGTTGCGTCTGATCAACCACAATGGTAGCGGAGTAAAAGGTGTAGGATATAGTTCAAAACACATGACGGTCTTACAGTGTATTTGCAACATAACTTTACAACGCGTTAGTGACGATTTATTGTAAAAAAAAACTATATTATCACGCGGTTCGTTTTTTGTAAAATCGGAGCCATTTTACGGCACCATCACTATTTATTTGTCTTGCGATTAATATAAAAACAACTAATAGATACTGTCACATTATTTTGGGAAGATTGTCTCCTTGATTTGTTTAAGAATAGAAATAGTATTAGTACCAAGATTTTAATTATATTTAAACCAATTACATGCAGCATATTAGTGTATGAATTATACCAGTGTATTAAACTTACATCACAAATATCAACTATTGATTAAAATACTTAGTAGAAGTATATTTGTAGTAAGTTAATGGTATTATGTATTAATTAAAGTAGTGACGGTGTCCACAGGTGACCGAGGCCGTGAGTCACGCGGACTTCCGATAACTATTTTACTTTCATCAGTGGTAACAATGTTATAGATGTTAATTTCTAACGTTTCAAACGTCCCCTTCGCTATCGAGCTGGCGTACAATAAATGTTTAATCAAATAATTAATTCAGCAATTAAGTAATTCAATCGGCGAGACCGAACGATTATTACAGAATGATACGTCGTTCTGTAATAATTTATTGAGCATATTTATTGAGCAGAAATGTGTCATGAAATTGTATACGACGGTATCGTTACTTCGAAACATAGATAGGGGTATCGGACTACTAAAATATATAGGGCTCGTTTATGTGTTAATAACGATAAGTCATGTCCAGCGAATTAAATCTATTGCACAAAAGCCACGTGCTGTGACCGGGCGCTCCACACGACGAGCGGTTGGCGCGTTTTTGTACTGCACACCTATATTATGTAGGAGTGATTTATGTATGTTAGAGAGGCAGATCAGTTTTTTAAATATAGAGACTATATCATAATAATCAAGCGCCTTAGATTATGTTATAATGACAAAGCACAGTTTATTTAAAAATACTTGAAATGAGAGATTTCATTACAAATATATATTTTCGGGATAACTCACATATTGCAATCAGATCAGTAACCAAATCGTTGATAAATATATACTTTTCGAAATATCTATTTACAGACACAAGCATATCTATTTACAAACATAAATATTGGTATTTATCACACAAACATTTACCCTCAGTGAAAATGAAATACACAAGCTCTACAAGGAGGAATAAATATTTTCATGTGCACAGTGCAAGGTTACATACCGTCGAGCCGCGTCGAGCCGCGTCGTGCCGGCCGCCTGGTGTGGGCGTGTCTTTATCAGATGCGGTCAACGAACTCAGCTTAAGGTGAGTACTGACGGTGGATAATATTAGAGATAAGGTTCGGAGTGTGATTCCAGACATCATATGAATGCGGGGCACATTATCAGTTTGAACTAAATTCAAACTAATAGTTTTCAATTCAGGCCTATTTTATCGATTTCCGTGATATCTTATAATGTTGATACTGCACTGCCACGTTTCATCTATTATCTCTAGGTCCCACTATGTAATAGGTGAGCCTATTGCTATGTACAGGGCATAATCCACACTCGGAGCCACTACTATAAGTTAGGAAATCCCAGCAGTACCGCTTGCTCATTAGTCGCTCTTGCAAATACTCGACTAGCGAGGCAGTTATACATCAAATTCAGTACGTGTTTTATTGACATTCAGACATAAAATACATACATACAGACATACTTGTTTATTACACAAATACATATTTTTCCTAAGTGGGAATTGGACCCAAAACTAATAAATTACTAGTAAGCTGCGCTAAATAATTTGCCAAAATGATGAAGAATACTAACCGGACATACATACACGGATAGTGCGTCTAATCTAGACTAAGGCCCACACGCTGTCAGTGCTGGCAATCTAAACCTATTATTTAACTAAGCAACATGTCTTTAAGGCAAACAACGGGACAACCAGATAAGGGCTATCGGTAAGCGATTACTGTATCTACAATGTACAATCTGGTTTGCCCACTGCACATACCAATATATGTACGTACTTACTGCTTTACGTGTGCGGTACAAATAGAATAGATCTCATGGTAAAGTTACTATCGCTGGACTTTTTGGTATTCAATGCTGGATTCCATGATAAGAGTTCTTGTTTTTTTCCGCATTTGAACCGTTGTTTTGGTTTTGAATTCGACCAATTCGATATTGGAGGCACATATTTGAAAGCCTAATTAATTAAAAGACTAAATTTTTACTTAATAATGCTTGCATTTCTGAGTCAGGTACAAAAAGAACGGGCCTAGAAGCGGGCCTTGTGACACACCGGGGTCCCAGAAGTAAACTGCTATTTCTAATGATTGTGAAACAATAATATAATAAACTGTCTCGTTGCTCGAGTAGCTGCCACTCTAGTGGTTCTAGATTCAAATCCCGGGTCGGATATTATTTGATTTTACTTAATTACAATTTAGAGGTATTTTTTTTAATACTGGCTCGCTGTTTACATTTGTTCCCGGCATATGGCAATATGACAGGTCGAACTCCTTTAAGAATTTATATCTTTCAGTATCATATTCTGCCCTCATCTGCTCGCACATCTCCATACAGATTTAGATACATCGAGTTCCGTAAATAGGCAGAAGATATGCGAAGTCGGGTGCAAAAACCACTGCCAAGTAATGTCGCGTCCGAGTACTGCTGATGGGAGACAACTATTCGTAATATGGGCGCATCGATACCCGCTAATGACCTGAGCCGTACATTCTTCCATTATTAAATGTCCATGTATGCAATGGACGCAAATACTTTATATATAAATAATGGTAATAATAATAATTTGTATACATTAACGATCATGTAGTGACATGTCTAGATGTACAAATAAATATAACTACTTTATTACTAACCTTTCCATCATGTCACTGTTCGACTCGTAGGTGCATGTCCTTGTAAGGGATCGGTTTAAGGTGAGTCTGTCTATTAACATAATATATTAAACCCCCAAACCCCTTGGACTATGAATCAAATTTTATTTACTAATTTCAAAAGGTATTTTCTGAAGAAGACAAAACAACATGTAGGGGCTCTCTGCCTACACTAAAAGGAACCTACTGTGCTGGTATAGCAACAAACGGACAATCCTGTTAATGGAATACCCATCAGGCTCATGTCTCTTCCCACACGGGGAACCCACACGCGGGTCCGCAATTAGTGAGTCATGTAGTCACAGGTTCGATTCCTGTTTACAATTTACTACTTGCCTCTGGTTATCGTCGGAGGCTTTCTATCTATAGAACATTGAATAATCTTGAAAATCTAACCTTAATGTAATTTATTCTAAGCCTTGCGCTCGCGATTCTATCAGTCTAATAGAGTTCATCAGGCTAACTTTGACTGTGTATAGTTCGTAAAATTTAATTTTGGATTTGTGTATCTCAGCGAGCATCTTAGTCCTCAGGTCTCACAGCTTCCATGACCTGTTTTAAATGGCACGGATACTAACTACGTTTCTACCGACAAATATTAACTAAACCAATGTTTGGAACGTCCTCATTCCTGAAATTGTATTACCAGGCAGTAATAAACAACTAATGCTGAGCACTATCTACCCACCGTACAACGATATTTTGTTTATAATAATCATATATTTTAGTAATGTTCTAAGTCGAGTGCTGTTGGTCGAACGGTTCTAGGTTCGATCGGCTTTAGATTAGATTTTTTCAACGTATCACCACAACCTATTCTGCCTACCTGTTCAGGAATTATAAGCGTGGTGTTACATTTATATATTATATCAAATCGGACGCCTGTTTTCTTAATATATATATCATTATTTCTCACAAAATCTACCGAGGTTTTATAAATCCGATTTGTATTATAACTACGAAAGCGAGATCGTTCTGCTTAACGTAAGAACTGCTGACATAAGACATCAATAATATTAGGTCGAATTTCGTTATAAAAAGTATTGGAATACTTGCAAAGGACACATAATACTTAATACATTTTGTGAAACCAACCCCTAAAAGAGCGAGATAAGGGGAACCTTCGATCCCTTGCTCTGCAATTGTCGCAGGGCTATTATTAAGACGTTTTAATAATATATAAATAAGTAGTACAAAAACAAAACGCCTCAGAATTTCTTATGACCGCGACAAAGCAACGCGCACACACGAGACGATCTTTTGTGCGTTTTCTATCGGTAATTAATCACTTAATATCCGCAAACAGTGCAACGGAAATGCAACTTTAACGTCACACATTAACGGCTTAAAATCTTTTACAGTCAATTGCGTACGAGTCCTTCGTTAACTTTTAACCCTTTTATGGTTTCTGTTCATACATAGCTATCGATTATTAAGCTATATTGCTTTGTATTAAGGTCTGTTATCGATTGTCTTCGGTTTTTATTGTACTCATCAGCCATATGGCTGGATATGACTCAGGTTTACGGCGCAAGTATTATATGTGCAAGATAACGGGCTGGATTTTGTAGGGATTTATTTCCTGCGAGTTTTTAATATGAACACGATGGTGATAGTGAACTTATTTTACGTATAGGTGTTATGTTATGTCAAATATAGAAACGAGATGTACATAATTATATTAGTGCCATTAAATATATTTCATCAACTTTATCATAACGTTTCATTGATTGGATCACCTAAGTCCGTAAAGATGTTCTTGTTGAATTAAAATTATGAATGAATTTTTCATTAGATTATTCCGCCAGTTCCCTTGCGGGGTGGGCGGAGAACAGTGACCACTTCGTATCTTTCTCCATACAGACCTGAAGTGTTTTTTCCACACTCATAACTTTCATCATAACCGCACGCCCGCTGCGGACATTCAGACTCCCGCATGGGCCAGTATTATTGGTACATTGTGTACAGCAAATTATGTGGCAATTTCGATTACTGACATTGGGCATAATTTTTATTTCCATGTCATGGAACGTGCAGAACGTGCCGCGCTGACCTCACCGAGACGCCGCGCGGCCGCCGACGTGACGTTGACTCGGACGAGTCCCGACCTGTGCGCGATGACATTGTGACAAACCCCGCGCTCGTCACCTATCGCCACGCAGCGAGCACCGTGCCAGCTGCGCTTGCGACATGTACACACCGACGCCGCTCGCTCTATTGTCGTCCGCCACGTTCGCCCAGAGGTCCGGATTCGATTCCCGGATCGAATATGTACCGTTGTGTATTTCTAATTCGACATTCCTAGTAGTGGCGCGTGTCTGTACTCGTTATTTGTGTGTTGCAACAGGCTCACCTCCTATTCCATAGTGGCACGTAAACGTAACTGGTGCAGCGTGTGATTATACTGCACTCCTTTGCCTACCCCTTCGGGAATTACAGACGTGATGTTACGTCTTTAGTGTTAATATTTAGATGCGAGAGGCAACCCTAGCTCACTTATATGTACCTACTTCAGGGCGTTATTAAAATTGTGTATTACAATTTACTTAGTGGCTGGCGGCTGTACGAGAAACCTACGTATTATGAACTGAAAGCAAATTGACCAGACCGAGATATCTGAACCAGTAATGCACTGCAATCGACTGCTTAACGACTCATATATTTATGTAATTAATTGCAATTCTGCGACATTAACACTAATAACAGTCTTGGAATATTCTCACAGAATATCTGATCTCAAAATTAGTCTGTACAGAGCTTGTACTAAGGTAACCAGACGGCGGATAACTTATAACATACATAGATATAGATGAACTATATAGATAATTTCCTTTACTACTAAACAAAGAATAAATACTTGCATCTATCACAAACATATTTGTCGCAATTGAACCCACGACCGCCGTCTAGCAATCAGCTTCACTAAACAGTATTGGTGTACTGTTCGGGACAGCAATACAGAAACCGGAACCTAATCTTGTAATGTAATTTGCACGATACAGCTGATATCGACACGATCGCCCACGGAGCGCTAGACGGGCGCGCCGCGAGCGACACTAAGCCGTATCGCGCGAAGTCTGTCTGCCTCGGGGCGAAAGACACTTTCAGTTCGAATCGAGATTATGTTACATTTTCCTTATGTATTCCAAACTAGAACAACGGGGTTCAGTACAACAAACACTGATATAACACTCAGAGACGATTTATATTTATGATATGAATATAAATCAAAGACAGTAAGACAGTCAAAGTAAACAAACACAATGAGAATTAGCACAGCTGATCGGTTAATCGACCGTTCGTGTGCTGGACTTATGAACCGACGTGCTTAGCGGCTCGTTACCGACCGGTAGGCTTGTGCTCCGATACTCCGCTAGCGCTGTCCGACAGACGCGTTACCGGCAGACGAGCGACGCGCAGTTGGGGAACATTGGCCGCTAAATTATGAATGTTCGGCTTCAGGTGCCATTTTATGTACATCTTGTTATTATCACTGAATTTTCATTGATTTATTTTATGTTGTTCAGTTTCCAACACCGGTGTGCATGTGCAGGAGAGGCGGGTCAATCAGTAAGGATACAGATATTTAACAAGCGATGTTCTCTGCCTGCCCAGTAAGGTACTTGGTGCGATCATACAATAATAGCATGTGGCCAGTTTGGAGTGGAACTGGTAGCGTAATGCAAATGGTGCGGAAAATCTTTAGGTTATTAAACTTATGGCGATGATTTAGTTGGAAATTGTATCGAAACATCGGCCGCGCTTGTGTGCGTACGTATGTCGGGAACCCGTTAGCTAACTAGTTCTAAAAGCCTGTTTTGGCACACATATGCAAATCCTTGCAGCCACCAGTCTCACCGCGTGATATGAGCTACAAGTGTCTCATCTAACTTGTCTGTAATGAGCACTACATAGCTACCTTCTCATTTGTGTATCTTCATAATTTTGTTCAATACTTTGGACCATAGACCAGACGACCCGTGCGTTGGCCAATACTCGCTGTCGGCTACAGGTATACAATGTCCGAGGAAACCACAACGAGTTGCTTCACTTGAAGGAGCATAAGCCGAATTATTATTAACCTTCGATCGACCCCCGATGGAAGGAATGAAAAAGAATGAGCAGGATGAGGCCACGTGCGCCACGCTGGCCAAGTGTGAGTTTGCGGACCATTTTATTACGTATCTAGTGCACATTCCATATATTCGTGCGCGCGCCGTGATGCCCGTTAACAGCTGACGATGTAACACCTACCTTAAAATGAAAGTCGTGCGACCGCAGGAACTCTTTGCCACGACTTCGACTATATTTTTTTATGTATTTTTTAATCACATTTACTGGTTTTCTTTAGTTACTATTGGTAAAAAAGAGCTACCCGATTGTTGAATTAAATGTCACTGGACATTATTTGCTTACATACTTACGAAGCTGAAGGTGTTTAAATGTAGAAAAACTGTGTATTTTTACCTGAAACAAAAGTACAACCATTTAGATTTATATTAAATGATATTTTGCATTGCATCTAAAATAAACATTTTTATGTAAAACATTTTTACAAAAATGAACTGGGAATAGAAATGTAGTTTCAACATTTTCATGCAGTTGGAAATATTAATGTGATTATAATTTCTCAAATTGGCCTATATAAGGCCCGGAAGAGGTCGGACCCTTCCAAAAAACATATAAAAACATTTAAAAAAATAAATGTGTCAAGAACGATAATAATTTTTAAAACACCTACGTTGTTAAATACTGGCCCGAGGAGGAATAAGACGACATCACGTATTATTGCATGCCAGTATCGAAAACAAGATGTAAAATAAAACGCATATTCGACAATATGAATTTAATGCCGTCCCCCTTTTTGAGAACACTAAAAGCGCTTGTCAGAAAGAAATGGCGACCGGAGAGACAAAATTTATTGAAACCCATTAGTTAACTTTTCATTTAAGCTTATTAGCCTGTACGGACGGACGGCCTCGGCTCACGGCTGCCGACACTATACATGTACCTATATACTAGGTATATAAATAATATCTTAGACATAATATTACTTAAGCTACGAGTAATGAGTTTAATTATAGTCCTGTTGCATTTAACTTGGACGTTAACTTTTAAGATATAAGTTAGAAAAACTAATTAGAGATATGTTAAAAAAGTCCAAGAATACCTGACTCATTCTCAATTTAAAGCTTTACACCAACGAGGTACAGCAATAAAAATACCTGGCGTCATTACTTTAGGATACATTAATGTAACACTTATAATTATCATAATGGTCGAAGCACCATTAATCAAAAGAATTTCCTTTTCATTAACGTCGACATTATGTTTTAAAAGCTGTCATCGTGTGAGCATATATTTACGCCTAACGGTAACGGCGCGGCGGTCCGGCGCGCTGATCTGTCAACGTCAAATGCAAACGTCAAATTTGAAATTTGAATTTTTAATTCTAAATTCGTGCGAGGACATCGCCCGGACATTCTGAGTCACAGCACGTGAAGAGATGTTAGCAATGTTAGGAATGTGCATTTGTATTTTTATATTTTGTTTAGTAAACTTTGAGAAAACGTACCTACTTAACTGCTTATCAAAAATAACAGTAAGATAAGAAAAATATTGAAGAATAAGAATAGCGAAAAAAACTTACGTTTTTACAGGTTCAGACAGTTCAAAATCATGTTAAACGATAATATATATGTACGTTAATACAAGAACAATAAAGTGGATATATATTAATAATTTTTAAACTGTACTCCATCTATGTATACCTATAAGATCACTACCTTTTAGATAGTTTGTTTTCTTTTCGTCGTTGTACCGTATGAAGCCAAAGTAAAGAACATGGTACAGCCCACCCGAAATGGCAACACCGTGTACATCAAACCAAACTAACAAACGAAACATACCGAAATGGAACTGGCTCGCATGCTGCATACATAACAATAATGATATTTTTGGTTCATTTAGTGTACATTTAATGTAATAGTGTTGTGGCACAGCGGCCGGTAAGCATCGCGCGTCCATCTGTCATGTTGGGCGTTGAATTTGAATGTTTAACGAGGCTCTGCGGCCGGAGTATGCTAGACACGTTCCAACGCGCCAATGAATCATGCTGCCGATGGATGCCTCTATCTCTCTATACACGAGATGGCTGGTTGAAACATTTCGCCAATGTACTTACATCCAATGGTGTTCACAATAGGTTTACGCATCACATCACCGTCATAGCAGGCTTTCTCAGTATATTGCCACACATAGATCGTCTTAAGGGGGTGTTTGACCATAATCTCCACGTTGAGGGTTGGTATCTCACAGCACGGCTATGCGCATCGCCTACACAGCTGCTGATAGCAACAGACTAGCTAAAACTAGTGTCATTAGGTGAGTCAACTTGTTTGATGTGAGCCTTGGGTCTTGATTCCAAATATTAGCGTAATGAAATATAACATGAGCACGAGTATATGTTTCTGAATATTAGAAAACTTTATAAGAATTCTAAGATGTGGAGGTTTTCGCGCCGTTTCAGCAATTGACATTTAACATTGCAACGAACAATGTTAAGATAAAGATGCACGCCAGGAACCGAACCCCGCACCCTCAGATTACGGCTCTATCGCTTAGTATGTACTGTAGTATTTGTCATGTAACTTTGTACTCGGCATGTACGTACACATGCACCTGTGTTGGTGCCGTCCGTGGCATGGACCCGGGCGGGTGCTCGTGACAGCCAGCGCGCGTGGCGACGGCTGTGCGACGCCAGCACGCATTAGCTGCGGCTCAGGGCGTCGACGCGGCAACTGCGTCAGAAGCTAACAGATTGGGGTTTCTCCTCGTAATGGTCGCACCACACCGTGGGCATGATTTTTAGTGTAAATGAAACGACATTACAAAGATAAAAATTCTATTTCCAAGGTTGTTAGACATCAGCTTCGCTGGTACTGTGTTCCTGTTGCTCATTAATATTGTCAACTTAGTCCTTAGTAGATGATAAGTGACTAATCTTATAGTTTAAAGAACATCAGTAAAGTTTAAAAATCAGAACCTTAGTCTCAAATTCTATATCAGCCAAAGTACACTTAGCGTGCGGGGTAGAAAGTTGCTTTATATGTTCTCATACTGACAGGAGCCCCGCGTCCAACACTGGAATAACAAAAGCGTCAATGATGATGATGACATTAACACATTGGATTATCAGGGGGATCGTAAACATTCTCCCGCGCGAACGTATATCGGCGTTCAATTGCGTTATTATCATATTTATCCGTTGGCTTTAAGAGGTTTCTACATCACAGCAGCCAACGATGTTCGAGAACCTTCAAAACCGCAAATTGATTGAATTCATCGTATCCTTCAACCGGTATATTTATCGAAATATCTCTCCCGTACGGTAGAATTAACCGGAAACCTTATATAAATCGGTAAAGTACAATTCGGGGGGCGCGTTGGCGCCGGCGGTAATGTGGTCGCGGCTATATCAGTTACGCGGCTGATTGCCATCATACATACATATTTACACTAGGAAGCTGGATACAATTCTGCAAATAATTGCGGAAGTTAGAAGCATATACCACGAAGATTCTTCGGTGGCATCAATAAAGACATATAATGTAAATTTGATGAGTGCTTCCTAATTAAGATTGTCTGGAAGAAATCGCTCTTACAGCGATTAGACCGCTTGATGTTCTACCTTAACTTTTTTTATGTATTTTGTTATGTTTGTATACGATAAAGAATTTTTGTGTTATATAGTATTTTTATAACTTGTAAAGCATCCAACGAGCGTTCAACAATCACGACTGGGACCAAATGCTTTGTTATAACTAGATGTAACGCATATAGAATAACTTGGACATGTTAACTAAATAATAACTTGAATAACTTAGTTATGTTAACTAAGCTTCTGTCGCCGAACTTAATGGTAATAAATTGTGTAAAGTAATCTTTCTCATAGTATATGTTTAAAATGTTAATAATAATACGGTTATTTAGCACGAAGACCGTTTCACTGTTTACATTTTCTACACAGTTTGAAGGGGATCATTTCATGAGAAGCGTTCGTTTTATTGTTGTGCCCGCAATCCGTGGACCGCGCGTCGCGTCCGTGGGAACGATGTAGGAAATCCGATAGCGCGGATGTATGTACAATAGATAGAAGATGCGTAAAAAACCCATCAGAGATATGACCTTGTAAGTTGAACAAAAAAGTGAGAAAAACAATCTGCCTCGTCGGTCGTGTTGGTAGCAAAATTATCTTGTAATAATAAAAAAAAATATGAAATTGTTTGTATTTTTTCGATTTTTAAATATTACACAAATTCTTTGATTTAGGATATAATTTCATGTAAAAATTTATTTAAAATGTGAATACCAATTTCATATCCAGGCGGAGAAAGAATTTACTAACCAACCCCATGCTAAATACAAGGGTGTTCTGAGAAACGACTAAGCCTGACGTATGATGCGGACCAAACCCTGCTAAAGGCTTTGGCCGCATTGTACACAGCAGATTAGGCGGTGCGGGGACCCTTGCTCGGTGATAGCCAACCGATGTGCCCAGCGCGGGGATCATGGGCAAAAACCCTTCAAGGGAGCCTAGTGTGCAGCACTGGACTAAAACGAGCTAGTGACGACAATATTTACAAGACAGTTGTAGCAATGAAAACATTCATTCAAAACTTTAATTTTTTATTCATTCTGCAAGCGTATTGCGCACAGAAAATAAACCTTTAAATTTCATAGTGCGGTATGAACAGCTTCGATATTCCAAGTTCAATATTAAAGTAGCCAAGATATACCGTTACACAAACTTCTGAATATCGTAAATCAAATTGTCCGTTTGTTTATGTTTCACTTCTCCGCTCGCGAACTTAGTAAAACTAAACATTTACTTACGGACTGTTATTTCTGGCTTTGATTATGTTGTTCTCGATGTGTCGGGAAACGTTGGAATCTTTATCGAATTATACTTAATCGGTTTTAGATTCATAATAATAATAAAAACGGTTTAAACACACATGGAAACTGACAACCCACGCTAAGCTAAACTGGCAACTATAACTTTAATCCCTCTCTTTCGGGGACGACAGCCGCGTCAAACAGTAGAAGGACAAAACGTGAAACGATAAAATTTCATCATTGAGTTTAGGTCGCGCGGATGATTCATCAAAGTAACAAACTTTCGGAGACAGGTCGTGAATTAGGGCGTGTTATTATAAGTCTTTCCGAAGAAAAGTACGCCTTTGATAATGTCCACCACAGTCCAAGGTGCGCCTTGCTGTGTTATGCTCGTGACCGTAAAATATGTCTGTGGAAAGAAATTTAATTTACAAGTATTTCGACTACATTATTATCAGAACTATTCTATGAAATATTTTTGCAGTTATACATGTATAAAACATATTTAAAGATCATTTTTTACATGGTATAAACTACTTTCAAATATGCAATAGGACTGAATAGTACCACACATGTATATGGGGCACTGGGTTCATTCTCCTTAGGTGATCATGAAAAATTAAGAAATGGAGGTCTATTAAAGGAGTTTTTGCTTATTTAAATACATATGTATTACATACCGTTATAATAACGTCTCAAGACTTACTGTGACCCTGGTACTAATTTATGCATGAAAAGTTACAAAAAAATAAAACAAAACCAGCGCAACTGGTTTTGTTGGTGTCGATAATCAGATCAATAAAGCTGCGGACACACTAGCCGTGTGTTTAACGGTGTATGGTAAAGTTGTTTATATATATATTAGTATTATTTTAGCACCAGGGCAATCATAGGGTAGACAGTGAACACAGCGTGCCAAGAATCTCTGTCCTAAGAGGGTTGAAGTGGTCCTCCCATATTTACCATTAACAGTATCTTCATCCTGTCTCTCCTATCAGAATATAGACAGAGTTAGCTGATGAAATGAACAATTTTAATGCTTTGTTTATCAAATAATAAAACTGAAGCAGGGAGGTGACTGAACATTACACTTATATACGAACATATAGTGTTGAATCGTTCAAACCGGAAGGATATATATATATATATGTTTTTGTTTATCTATATCCGGCCATCGCACGGAAGCCCTGCTCGGATTTCTATACAATTTGTTTATTGTGCGGATGATGTGATCTATGCGCGAGGGGGAATAAATGTGAGTGATACTTGCGTGCGGGTTGGCAGAGTTCATACGCCTTAGAAAACATTTTAACTCTTGAAGGATGCAAATATTTAGTGACACTAGCTGGTGTCTGTCTGCGTAGCCCGCGAACCACTCAGCGTGACGACGTAATGACGAAGAATAATCTTCACCACAGCTATCTTTGGCCAGTTGTGACATGTTGTATTCGGCTTGTGCACAAACTTTGTGGCCTTTCAGCGACGATAATGACTATACATTACCTTACATTACATAGTACATTAAAACTTGTTAGTTATAATGTGGCAGCCTTCGGAGGATATTTTCATGACGTCCACCTCGCTGGCTGCGAACGTCAGCTCAAACTAGGGATAATGGGATGTAACTTTAGCGTTTAATATATTTATTTTGCAGTATTTTTGCGTACTCTACAAATAAGAATACTATCGTCAATTGCAACGAGGGGAATGGTTCTATTATTTAAAAAGGCGATACAACTGATGTGAGTCTTAAAGACTTTTCTCTCATCTGAAAGATATAGTAATTTAGCCAGTGAGAGATTGTTAGTATATATAAAAATACAAAATATAGTTTATTTATTAAGTACTATTAATTTTATGGTCTTGTGTGTACAAATTATAGTAGTATGTAAACTTAATATTTGGCGCACTTATTGATATAAGTAATTTTAAATATACATTGCAACATACCATTTCCTCTTCCTCCAGAGCTCTGATGAGTTCATAGTACAGCATCTCGGCCTCCTCAGAGATCTGCACTTTCTCCATCTCACAGTTCTTATATGTTATGTCACAAGCTAAATCCGTGGCGAGATGCATTTTGATAACGCAAACTAAACTTTATTTCGAGGTCAATACACGAACACACTCGGTCCGATGCACAATCACATCACAATTATTAAACGAACCCGCTAACAAGTGCATGAACTCATTTGTATGTGAAAACAATTGCAAAAATCACTCACTTTATAG
This sequence comes from Mysoria ambigua, assembly GCA_018245875.1. NCBI lineage: Eukaryota > Metazoa > Arthropoda > Insecta > Lepidoptera > Hesperiidae > Mysoria > Mysoria ambigua. The sequence continues at coordinate 2,923 of DWEI01001207.1, read as the reverse complement.
TCACTTTAAAACGATAGTAGTTTGAATAATATGCGAACTTTGACATACAGTTACTAAATGGTTCTTGCATAATCTTGTCACTGTACGAACTCTGCTGGATACAGTCAGTAACGAACTCGGTGTTATCACCACAGGATTGATTAAGGATTCATAACAATCGTCATATCATCACGAATACCATTCGCGCGAATAAATTTGTAAGTTTTATTTTACTTGGTGCTCTTTTGTCACTGAACGTACTTTGGCGCGACCGTTGCGTGGATTCAACAGTGTAGCTCGATTGCGAGGTATGTATTCAAAAATAAAATGTTTCGTAATAACGGACGCTGCAAGAAATACACCCTCTCTGAGAACATTACGCGCGTTGTGACACTCTGCATGTGTTGACGGCTGATCGCAGCCTTTGGGTTTCACGTCGCGCTATACTGCTGCTACTTAAACTGTTACTTGAATTCGTTTCAAAAGTGAGAAAACATTAAATTGCATGATATTTTTATTGCACTTTTATCTTCATTTCAATTTTTGTATATGGCATAACACTTGTATTTTGTTGCTCGAGCGATACACTTTTAGGTTAATCGTACACTTAAAGCGTAGAGCGAAAGATCCGAGCGTGTCGCCGTTTGTTTCGTTCGACAATTGGTTTGTTGAAAAGGTTGAAAAATTACATTAAATCATTATTAGTGTTTCGTTACTGATATCCTTATCACTAAATGCACCGACAACATTAATATTTATTTCGTACTGGCTTTTGGACTTTGACTTCCTAACAACATCTGCATTTATAGATAATAACATACAATCAGACAGACAGTGGTAATTACTCCCTCCCCACCGTGCCTCCACTTGTCATTACCCCCATGTAGGCTGATGACGACTCATGTTCTGCCCCGTAAGGGACCTGGCGTGATTATATACTAATAAGTCATCACCAGCATATTTATCTTTCCTATCACTGTTCCGCGACTGGACTCCGGGTCTCCTACAAGGCTGAGCTGTCAGTTATAATAATAATAACAGCTATTATTATAACGAATATAACACACATCGCTTCGCGGGTTATCTAGTGTGTAAACCAATTAGTCATGGCTCGGACTCTTCAGAACCATAGACACGATGTTTTGCAATATTCGTACATCCGGCGCGACTGTGTTAAATTTAATTCGCGAATCCTCTGGCAGGGGACTGCCAGACAAGCTTAGCCTTCTTTTTTGTTTTTTGTCATCATTTGACTGGTTCGTTGGTTCAACGATTAATGAACCTGACCGTGGAGTAGAAGGGGGCCGTAGGTCCGATTTGCACCCGGGACACGTTTGTGTCAAAAGCATAATTTTTGAGTTTGCGTGGAAATAAAATATACGTATAGAGGTAGTTGTCCCGCAGTCTGGTCGTAATACGGACTCGTCACAGCTTGGTATAATATGTCCACGTATGGAGATATCCCAAGATAAATATAATTAATTATTTGCCATTCATAATTTTTAAAATTACCATTTTTACCGTTCGTCTGCTAGAAATGGGCCTTTATTCCCAGCGAAAATTGTTAGAGCATCATTCACCACGCTGGCCAATTTGCAATGGTAGATTTGCCTTGTCTCAAAAAACATCATTTACAACACAAAGGTGCGTAGATTTAATTTATATCTGTTTACGATCAATAAAACTTTTACAGCTTAGCGGTTTAGAACTTAGCTTTTCACTTCAATGGTATGGGAAGCGTATTCCTGTCACGCACCTGTCTACCTTTACGCGCAATTTAAGATGAATGTTGTCACGATAAAGGAAAACCCTGTAAATAATTAGTGAATATAAAATTCTGCCTAACTTTCTGCACGATGTCATTTATAGGTCCACTTGCACTTGGCCATAGTAATGTACTGTGATTCTGGAGACATTAGACTTGGGAGAAGACCTGTTTTTAACAGTAGAAACATAACTTGTTAGTTGAATGGTCGCTAGCTCTGTGATTTACAAGACAAAAGATGACAGAAAATAAACAAACGACTGTTTGCAAGTTTTTGCAGATCTATTTTTATCATTTAATCATATTAATTAATATTCGTATAACGACACCCCATGATTTCAAGCCTTATACAGGTTAGGCAGACTGCACGGAGTACCAAATATGTAACAGAAAATACGAGAATATGAGTCCTTGTGTGCATCTAAGTGTGCGTTATTCATGAATGTTATTTCAAAACGTTCCAATTTTGAAATCTTTCGCTAATTTTAGTTGCAAGCGCCATCTATCGAGTCCGAGTTCATTACACTGTGGTAATTTTAGTTTTCATACGAGCGATAAGTCACGAGTAAGACACAAGATGCCTTGCGAAGGAGACAGGACTCGAAGAGTTAATGAGGTAGTTAATTCAAGTAGCCGCAACGACTACGCTTAAGGGTTTCGTGTGCAGAATAAACACGACAACGGATCGGTGTATTACTCGTTTTCTTATTGCGATATGCAAATAACTTTCGGTTGAGAGTACATTAAAGGCAGAAGCGGATTTAGTTATGAAAATAGATTTGGATAGACGATAATAAGAGCTTTGCAAAGATATTCGTGGCTTCCGAGCACAGTGGTTACTGACTCACACGTGGACTCATTTATTTTAAAAACTACCAGAGTTCTAATAAGATTTTCTAGTTGAAAATTTTCTAATTAGAAAATTTTGTAGCTTTCGACCCGGCAATCGAACCCGGGACTTCTCGATCACCATGACCAACGAGGCAGTCAAACAGTTAAATATGAAGTATATAATAATCTAGAATTTTAATATAAATTTGCTGCCTCGTTGGTCGTGTTGGTTGCAGATGCGACTGCCGATCAAGAGGTCCCGGGTTCGATCCCCGGGTCGAACACTACAAAATTTTCTAATTTAGATTTTCTAGTAGTGGTTCGGAGTCTGGATATGTGCCCGATGCA
>DWEI01001206.1:0-17507 GCA_018245875.1 Mysoria ambigua | reverse complement strand
TTTAGGTAGGTTTTGGAAAAAACGAAAAAGAAGAAAAACTTTGGAAAAGCGGTACGGAGTTCGCTGGGTCAGCTAGTAATTTATAAAAAATAAATAAGAGTTAAATTTACTTTAAAAATATGAATACCAAACTATCTATATAATGTCCAATAAAATATTTCTAATGAATATCAATATTTCTATATAATAAAAACGTAACTTTCCGCCTTTAATCTCCAAAGGGGTAGGCAGAGGAATGCAGAACATTCCCACGATTCACAGGTTATGTTTACGTCCCACTACAGAATAAGTGGTGAGCCTATTGCCATGCTTTGGGCACATATCCAGACTCTGAACCACTACTAGAAAATGTAAATTAGAAAATTTTGTAGTGTTCGACCGTGGAATTGAACCCGGGACCTCCCAATAGGCAGTCACACCCGCAACCAACAAACAATGAGGCATTCAATATTTCTATATGATAATATTAATATATTATTATCTATAGCCATAGTGACATGTACATACAGTACTTTAAAAACATTTATTTAGTCAGTGTGCAGGAGGTGGTATTATGATAAAATAAAATTTACAATGCATTATTTCATATAATATAAATATTATTATTCTGCACTGATACCTCTCTGAACTCTTAAAGTATGCCAAGTTTAATACTCTTCCTTTCGCACACAGTTCGTTAAAAGGAATCTGAGAATAGATCCTTCACAAATTAATATACACTAGTTTCAATTGTTAGAAAATACAACATCTCATTTGTAAAACTCAAAGCAATAGGCAGAACCGGTTTGTTCATCATTTCCACGGTCACCAGTTCATCAGTTACATTAAGATCCCAATATGGAATAGTTGGTGAGCCTAATACCATACACCACCCATATTTATAGACGCTGAGTTTACTACAAAATGTAAATTAGATCAATCTCATAGTACATGAGCTGGGATTTAAACCCAGGACCTACCGATTGGCAGTTGCACTCACAACCAATACAACCAAACTAGGCAGTCGACTAAATGACTAAGATCTGACTTAATCCAGAGCTTTTAAATGAATGGAGCCATAAAATCATTAGATGAATATTCGCAAACCCAATAACTAATTGGAGTTTCTGTGCTAGATCCCTGAATTAAGTATCATTTGGATTTTTAACTATTTACTAGTACTTTTACTAGTACCTCATAGATGAGATTTGTCTCATATATAACAAAATGCTCAATCCCACTGTGGATATTGAACCACCCCTTTGAAGAATACAAGTGTAAAGCTAGTACAGAAGAGACAAAAGTAAAATGTAATCATTGACTCAATAATATTTCTATACAACTGTTCGGTTAACTTATTGGGCCCTGTATAACTCATCCGGGTGGTGGTACACTTCTAGTGGGAACTCACCGTTTTGTTACAAACAACTATTGTTTCTACATGTTGGAACATTCAGAGATGACACAAGTCATACAAGCGGTGGATTTAAAAAAGCTGAATGATAGATGGAATATTATTCCAACCCACAAGTAAAAAATGATTATGATATTTTTTTTTACACTGCCTGTCAAATATCTCAATATTTATAGATCTTTTCCACATATTTGAAAAGGTGACTAAGGTGACATGTGATTCGAGTAATAATATCAATAACATACTATTGACTATACTGCAAATGTAACTTCACACCTGTAATCCCAGAGGCAGAGGAGGTTGATAAACTCCCATGTTTCACTAGTTAAACTTACATCTCACAACAGAATAGAGAGTAAGACTATAGCTATACATCAGTGTTAATAACTTAGAAAGTTCAAAAATACCCAAAACTGAAATCATACTCAGAACCTCTCAATTAGCAGTTGATTTTGAAAACAAACATATTATTTAATTGATTTACATGCTTATAAACAGATTATAACTTTTCCCTGTTTAAATTAATGTAATATACGAACAATGTTTTTGTAGTATGATTTAAAATTCCCTTAATAATCTTCATAATACTAAGGGAATAGTAAAGATTAAATTCTAAATACAATTTCTAGCTTCTTCTGTTTGATTACCTATTTTATTATATATAATTTACTAGGTATGCACATATGTAATGTACATAAATTTTAACAACAATAATGTCATTTCATAATTAGGTACAGTTATTTATTATTAATATAAGTACTATCACATTTCTGATATTTTATAATAGTATTTAATACCTAAGATCCGTTCAGCAAATTCAAAAGTCTAGAAATGACATCAAAATGTAATGAAGATGGCACTCAATACAATGGTCGTAATACTAATTGCTAACATTGTTTTTCTAATAAGATATCAATAAATGGGTTGAAACTGAACATCACAAATGCATATATAGCCGTGAATATGATTACCTTTATAGAAAACGCGCGCAATTTCTTCTTAAATTCGCACTCGATCACGAAGAACGAAATTGACAGAGATATCACAGATAGGCGTGATGCCCGTATTTACGAATAAATTGCGATTCCAATCACTATGTAAGCTTCCAAACAACATTAGTAGGGCAACTTACCATAAAATTCCTTGACTTCGTTGTAATTACCAGCATTATCACAATGAACGCACAAAATAAATACAATAAAAATGGCTCCTAACGTGTACGGAATATACATTTTTATATCACAACACACAGATCACTGCATGCGAAAATAGTCTATATAAAGTTCTTGTACCACATTTTCATTTCGATACCGTATGCAGGCGGAAATAATTCTATTAACGGGTCATTTATTTCCACTAAATTGTTTCAATCAAGGTGCCATCTAGCTGGACCCCGCCGTCTGTCATTCATCTTGTCAATAAACAATCAATGTTACCATGTAACATAAGAAAAGCTTTCTTGTGTAGAGCAACATTTTATTAGAAGGAGTATTCTTCTAATGTTTCATAAATAATGTATTAAAACAGTTAGAACTTTAAATTATACTTTTATAGACGTACAATTTCAAATAATATTGAGCTCTGCTGTGTAATGTCCAATGTATAAAATTAAATTTGTTTGGCTACAAATAATTCCGCACATAAGTTAATAGTAATATAAAACTAATAAACAATTTTATATTTCATAATTAATAAAGTATCTATTATAGAAAGTGTAATAAAATGACACAAGTTGGTTACACAAAACTATGTTACATATGGCAAACTTTGACTGAAATCATGTCGGTGAATTATAAACAGAAATAGCAACACTGTCTAGTGGGATTGTTTGTTCGGCTTTGGGTGTCAGCAGCTTTGTAATTTTTTTATTATAATAAATATAGAATTAATCAGTGATATCGTTGTGTAAATATACTGAAGATGGTTTAGTGATCATGAGATGAGTTTAATATTGTGCTGTAGCGTGAACTGCATGTAGAAGACTGCTTCTTCCGCCATGACAATGGTTCACACCGTCAGGAAGTATCCCGCGATACTTGCCCTTTATTTTGGGTTTATCGCGTTATGTCCTCCTGTTTTCGGTGAGTAATAAGCTATTTAATTTAAGAATCGTTTAAATTATTACCGATTCATTTGTTATTCGTCTTGAATTGTACTTACAGCTTAGTTACATTGCACACCGTATATAAAACATAACATTAACTATATTTTTTCAATGAATGTTTATGTTTGTCGGTAAATTCTGCCCGTAAACAAAACTTTGTGGTATACTATACAGTAAACAGTGAATAAACACAGCTCTATACTTTCAATTACATTAAAGAACCGTCTTTCACTTCGTTTATCTCATCAGGACCTCATTACTGCTTAACCTTATGTTTTCATCTCTTTTGTGTATAAAATTGTTGTTATTTGCCCAATGAGAATGTTCAGAAAACAAATTTTTTCGTAATGAATGCTCAATACTTAGAAATGTATACATTGTATTGAAACATTCTTATTTGACAACAAATGTGTAATAAAATTAAATATCGCAAAATCAACAAAATTTTAGAACTAAAGGTAATCTTAGACAGCAAACATATTTCTCGAGCTTGATATTATCATCATTAAACACCACCACTTACTGAGCTGATAGCATTTTACATCACCATAATTTTTCTAAAAAATCTCATCCTTACATGACTTGTTTAAACCTTACTCAATCACGTGCCTATACCAAATCAAATAAATAAATTGACATTTTGGAATGGATTGATCGTTTGCACATATGGAATGGAAAATGATTTGAAAAATGGATGGAATTGATTTGATTTTTTTAAAATATGGCTTATGGATATAAAATCTTTATAATCTTTGGAAAACATTACAATAAATTGTCATTGAATTTCATATGCTTGAGAGCTTTGTATATGTTAATAATTAATTTATGAAATAAAAACAAACAGAAAGATAACAAAGAAATGACACATATTTATTAAAAAGGTCTATATGTAAGGGTAAAGTATATTTCAACAATTTTAGTACAACTAGAAGTTTATACATACAAATATGTTGTATTATTCAACATTCACATAAAGAATGGATCTTAATTATGTTTTATGACACAAAGCCATTGTGGAAAGTTGGGAGTGTACTGAACTCCGCTGCCTACCTCTTCAAGATTACAGGTGTAATGTTATGTTTATGTTCATATAGCATAGAAATATTGTCCCATTTTGTAAATTCCATTGGTGTTATCAAATAGGATGGCTGAATGTTACTCTTCCAGCCATACTATTAGTCACTGTATGGCTGGGCCTAATGTAATACAATTAATTGTTAATAAAATCAAACACACTCTTAGTTTACAGTTACAGCAACAAAGTGATGATAGAAAGAAAGGAAGAAAGATATGAAATTGATTTCGAAATACAATCAGTGCATATATAAATTGAAATTTAAAGTAACATGCAAATTTTATTTACTTAGTTATTTGTTATAGACCAGCAGGTATGGCTGTATAGCTATATCACAAGCAATGTTGACTTACTTTGACTTAATGTGTACAGGTATCCCCTAGGTGGGACAGAGGGCTTCCACAGTGCTCTGCCATCGTGTTCTATTTTGTTTCACTCCATGGCTTGCCTTAGAATCTGGTCCAAGGTTCTTCTTGAGGTGTGGCCAATCAAAGTCCACTTGCGGTGTTTAATTTGGGTTGCGATCGGCGTCTCGGAACAGTTTTCCTACAGCTCTTCGTTTCAGATCTTCTCAGGCCAGTAAATGCCGAGGATCTGCTTAAGGCATCGGTTGACGAACACCTGGATACAATATGTTATGTTCTTTGTTACCATCCACATCTTACACTTGTACAGCAGAACAGACTTCACGTTTGAGGGAAATATTTTTAACTTCACTCTTTCGGGTCGCAGTTGTGTGAAAGTTGCCCGAGCTTTGACTACCCTAGAAGCGATGTCCTATTCCATTCCACCAGTGTCCAACACCAGGGGTGAGAAGCTGGGGTACAGCGTCGGTGGGAACCCTGTTTAGTGAGTCAGAGTTCACCCCAAATGCTGAGTAACTTTCTGTGGTGTCAGTGGCAGGACACCAGCCAAGCAAAGCCTCAGCCAGTCTGAGTTATCCACGTGCCCGCAGTACACCCTGGGTCCTACTACAGCTGCATCGCCTCACGACTGCCAACTCTAGCTGTAGTAGCATAGGATGCAGTGAGAAGAGTGATCGTTCTACACTCCCAAACAGAACAAATTAACTAGGAAGGATACCCGAATCGAACCGAGTTAGCCTGTGAGCTCTGAGGTGGCTCTCCGCCAGCAGGCTAGGACACAGCGGGCTAATCACCTACTTGTCTGAAAACAAATGATTCAAGAAACTAAAACAGAGCAAGCAGTGTTGGAACATTTTCAATGACGTTATCACAGTAATGATAATTTATTTGTTTGTAAGGTATCAAGTATGTTTTTAAAGGAGTTAAGTTCTTCAGGCAATCTGTTCCAGCTGTAAACCACTCTGTTGCATAATAAGTGATGGTCAACCTTTTCACTAGACAGTTTTCTATTTATTATCAACTGGTGTCCTGTGAATGATCTAAGGTTATCTTTAAGTTCACAATTGGTTTGTATATTGAGCAAGTCATAGCAATTGTTGAGGACTCTGTAGGTTTCAATCACCCCATACCACCACACAGATATGTTTCATTCAGGATGGTGATATGTACCACAATAAGTTTCTCATCATAAAACATATGATAAAGACCTTATGCCATCTTGGTATCTCTTCGTTGGACCCTTTCAGGTAGATTTATGTAATTTTGAAAGTCGGGACTTCAAATTTGAAAGATTTTTATAAAGGTCTTATGTAAGATTCATAGATTAAAAAAAAAACTTCAATAATCAGTGTTAGAAATGATTTCCATGTTACATTATATTATATAAAGGGGTTATCTCTCTTTACTATTGTGGAGAAGTGTTTTTCCTATTTTAAGAAAGTCGTAAATGGCAAATGGTAAACTTTCATATCAAAGTTAATATTTATTTATAGCTATATCAGAAACGTGAAAAAACTTAACTTCATGTCTGTAATCCCCAAAGAGGTAGGAAGAAGAATGCAGAACACTCCCACATTTCACCAATTACATTTACATCCCACTATGCAATAGGTGGTGAGCCGTATCCAGACTCCAAACTGTATGGCCACATCGCAGTTAGATAAATATTGCTTATAAATAAATTATGTAATGGGAAATTGTAATGTCAAACAGATGTTTATTATTCTGAACTGCAAGCAGACACGTCCAGTGTTTCAGGAAGTGTTTTATCATACCAAAAACACGATAATGAGAGCTCTAATAAGAATAGAGGAAACATTCATTAATTAACATCCACATACCGCAAATGGATGTTTGTGGCCCCGCATCCTTTGTTATTTTAACTGGCTAGGAGTGAAGAAATGTGATAACTAATGTCATTCAATATATGTAGAGTATTTTGTTATTATTTTTTTTGTACTTTCAGTAATAGAGCACATTATGAATCATTAGACTATTAATTGTATTTGTGATGTATTCAAATTTATGATCTCAATTTAAATGTACATTTTATCAGACATGGATACTTAATGTAATGTTTTCTTTATATGCAGTTTATTTAAACTTGAATAGAATAATGCACACGAAAATTGCTGACCAGTTGTACATGTAGTTTTAGTTTGGAGGTAATTCCTGTTTTTTGGTGTTTAACAGCCCAATAAATAATCTTTATAACATTATGATATCATTTGGGTTTGTCCATAGATGCCACGGACATATGATAGGGGCTAGAATTTAACTCGCGTTTCGGTCCAGCGGTTAGTGAATCTGACTGTTGATTTGGTGTTTGTTTTTGTTTCAATTCCAACCTGAAGCAAAGATTCATTTAATTATAATATTTCCGTTTATTTGCCATCTGATTAGCACAGCATCAGCTTTATCATGTTTGGGATCAGATGGCATTGGAACACACACAAAAACACTATCAAAAAAGAAATGTCTCCTATAATTTTTCCCCATTAATACAAGCTGTAATATACCTAAGTATACGTTAGACACTTTATAATCAAGTGTGCGAATCTTAGGCTACATCTTATTTACTGCAGGCTACTGTAGTCAAGGGCAAGCTAATTACTATTAAAAAAGGGACATTTATAAGTGCCCATAAACACATTCGCGGGATGTTCGTGTTTTTTCTTCGTGTCGTAGACGCGTGTTGCATCCTGTCGTCACTCGTGACGCAACAGCGCGAGCAACGAGACACCGAACGTTCCATATGTCACGGCGCACAGACATCATCGTGTGATCGACACGTGTTGCGCTCTTGTGGTGAATGTAGGAGTAGCTGGTCGAGACCGACGATGGAGATATGTAGCACTTGCAGCTCTCCGCCCATACCCTCACGGACCTGGCGTAACGATGTAATGATAATAGATAAAAGTGATTTTTAAATTGGCACTAGTAGCCTATTTTGGGTGTTTGACTTCTGGACTATCATAAAATATGGCTGGCCTAAGGCTTACACGTAGGTAATATTATATAGGTGACGTACCTGAGTAATAAATTATGAATTTGGTTGTTTTCTCGAATTTTGTGTCTTAATATTTTTTTTTTATGTAAATGACCATGACACTCCATGACATAGTGTATCCGGAGATGAGTATATGAGTAGGAAGCATCATTATTATTATTAAATATTCAAATGTTTACATTCCATATTTAGCATATTCTATCACAAAAATATAATTGTTTTGTATGTATAAAACTTTACTTTTTTAGACCGATGTTTGTCCTGTGTCCTCAACAACACAGGTGTTTTCCGCTAATTTCACGAGTATCGCCCTTTCAAGGTGTTTTTTGTATATTAAATTCACAGTTTAAATAATTCTGAATGTAATCGGAACTAACGGCAACTATAATATTGTTTTCAAAAGTACACCACAGGTTTTAATGCTGTTTTATTGCAGGCCTTTCACTAAATTACTGAGGTTTCACAGCTGAAATAAAGTATCAAAATACGATAGAAATATTATCTTCGCTTCGGATTGTTTACTGAAATCTTAATTGTTGTATGTACATAAGGTTTTCGTCGCACAACGCAATTGTTAGCGATAGACGATTTCGCTCGTTTTATAATACAAACATAACCAATCTACCCAATATATTAAAAAATTCTGACCAATGTCGTGCTTGCGAAATTTCTAATTGTTCCTGATCAGTTTTTAACGAAATTAGTTGCGACTTCAGAAACTATTGAGTGTATACGAAGACTTAGATACCAAATAAATGGATTTGAACCTATGTTAACACAATTACCCTATAACTAGTCCATTTCGATTCGAGACGAATCGTCTAACGAGGGTGGCTCGCGGAGGCCAGACTGTACGCATTCGCTTGTAAGTAGGCAAATCGATGTCGCCTCAATTATCTCAGTGTGTACGTGCACAGAATACACACCATGTTCTTCCCTCTGTCTCGCCCGTGTAATCTTTTAAGTATTCCTAGACATAAAGGAGTCTGTTCATGGTGACGTTATAATGGCGTACAGATGTCTAATAATTATGAAGATTTAAACCTATTCCTTGGCTCAAACAATACCGAATTTGTGTTTTTACATGCATAACGTCACGCCTGCAATCCCTGAAAAGGTAGGGCGAGGAGTAGAGTAGACGTCCAATACAGTACCAAAAGAACTAAACTAGTACTAAAAGAAGTTTTGCACTATCGAGTAACCGCTTACGCTCCGCCCAATAATCCGTCACAATGTTTTACATATACTACAAATATCATGAAATGAGAGAGAATTGTTTTTAATATAATAAACTGGACCGTAGCTCAGTGGATAGTAAACCTGACTGTTGAGACAGCCCCTGTCTTCGATTCCCAGTTAGAAAAAAGTAATTATTTATTAAGCAATGAAGCATTAGTTCTGTAACAGAGAATAACGTTGTATATATGATTATATATTTTAAAATGTCCATTTAGTTCATCGGCTGCCCTATGTGCATTGATTTGCATTGCAATTGTGCATTGCATGTGATATTGCTTCTGAGTTTTGTAAACGGTTTAAATTATTTTAAACACCTAAGTGAGCATGAAATTTAGAATTATTCGTATTTATTAAAGTGGATTAAAATTAAAATGTTATAATAGAAGTTTTCGAGCGGTCACTAACTACTCTCGGTGTTATAAAAGCTATCGATCCGTAACAGAGCGTTCAAAATATATAGGCCGTGTTGGGAAAAAGCCGGCCGCTCCAGGCCTCCCGCATTTGTAACGAGTGCCTTTGTTACGTCCCATTGCGACGCTGAATTGATTGCATATTGACACTTCGTTCGATAACCCGTTTTAATTAACAACTTCTATGGCGCAGTCGGTGAATGAGAAGTATCAGAATGTTTTACCTATTCGTAGCTGCCTTATCCTAAGTATCATTGTTGACTGCCTATTTTAAGTTTCTAATCTCGTCGTCGACTGCCTGTTTCGAAGTGTCATTGTTCACTGCCTGTTACAAACTCTCGTTTTTAAATACCACTTTTAAAGTTCATTAAGTCAAATAGGTTATCCTCTAATATTAAAAACGCATAATGTCTTGTGGCTCAAGATTTTACGCCATATTTAGTAATGACCGTAATTAATTTTATTTAGTAATTATACTCTTATCGTAATGTTAACATTGTTTTAGTAATAGTTAGTGCAAAACAAATTGGTTACAAACTAATTCGTTGAAGCAATCAAATAGAATTTTCACCATCAACAAACATTAAATTTTGTAGTATAATTAAATTTTATAGAGAATGGTCAGTGGTAGGTTGTAGGCGAACCCGACGTCAAATTTTTCTTATATCGTCAAGAATACCTCCCATACTTCATATACTATTAGTTTCATGGCCCTCGACGGCGCGGAAATATACATATATATATGTAAATGAAAAAGTATAGGAGCACAGTGACGCGCCGGGTGTTGCTAACCAGGCATATCCTCGCCTCTGAGCCACTTCCTCCGAGATATGTGCGCTTAATCGACACACTTCATTTTATAGCGTAACAACGTAGGCCATACTGATATATATATATATTTAGCGTCGAAATTATACAAATTCAATCCATCGACATAGATCGTTTCATACATTGCGGTTTAATACAGCATAAGAAAAGACCACAGTGAAGATCTCTGCATTGGTGGTACAATTTTCGTACTTCATTACTAACATTGATAATGGCATGAATTCTTGCCAATTAAAAATCCACCCGACGCTCATTCATACAGAACCAATTTAAAATACGTACTCCACGACCTACATTCCCCATTCCCCCTTGTAACTGAAAGCAATGTATCTCGGCGAGGGAATATGTGAATGGATAGAACAATCAACGAGGTCCCGATGGCCGTAATATCTACGACCAACATTTTGATTCAGCGCTTTTGTTTTGGATTACACGAGGACTTGGTGCGAATATAGAGTTTTATTCCAATCCAGAACTCTCACGATTTCAATTCGATTGTGAAAATTTGTTCAGCATTAACTAATGAGTCGCCTTTATAGATCTATAGTATCCCAATACATTTCAATAAAGGCTTTCTAATGAATGACCTCTAAGTTCCTAATAAATTAAATTTCATTATATCCTAAGACCGTTTTTTGAAATAACTACGTACGTATTTTAAAACTTGTCTTGAATTATATGTGTGTGCTCTGTCAAATGTCAGGCTTGAGTGAGGAGCGTAATATTCGTCATTAACGGTTGCATTACACGAACTTTTAAATTTCACTAGATTTATCATACGTCCAGTAGAATAGAGAGAATATGTAGTTTAAAAGCAAATAAAGCATAACTAGTCAACAAAGTTCAAGGGAAATGAAAACACACGCGCACGTATGCATAACTGGAACGAACTCATTTCCAGCGAATGGCATACGTATGTGAAGAGATTTAAAGCTTCCTGTAGTTTGTCATTCTTCGTCTATCAGCTCGGGGAATTTATATACGATACGTACTTGAAAGGCAATGATGGATGTTTAGCGGAATCCTTTTTATGTGCTAAAGTAAGGTCATGTATAGAACCGTATTTATAGACTCAAGCTCTTAACATTTTGGACCTTCTTTATCTTGGGTTGGATGGTTGGTTGGTTCTTTCAAATTTAAGGCGTAAGTAGAGATCATGTGAAAGATTATATTTCCAATCATCTGTATCATCATCATCATCATCATCATCAGCCTATTCTCGTCCACTGGTGGACATAGGCCTTTCTAACAGCACGCCACTGAGCTCGATCTTCAGTAAATCATCTGTATATCTGATTATTTTTGAATGTATGTTATATTTTAACAATGTTTCTTAATATGTTAATTTCTTTTCTTTGTTTCTTATTTGGACTACTCGTTCAAAGTGAACTCATTATGGTCGACAGTTTTTGGGCGGAAGTTTTTATTGACTGTACCTTAACTGAATTAAAAATTGTGTCCACAGCTCAAGACACTCCCGACATTTTGAAACTGACCTTGTGGAAGGGTGATGTCGGCGGCGCGTCGAATATCAGCTGCAGCATATCACCGGCTGAAGTAGATGTGGAATGGCTTCACAATGGACAACCTGTTAAAATTGGAAATCGGTAACTTGAAAAATGAACGCATATGAACAATATTGTTTTATTTCAGATTATGTTGACAATGTTTAGTTCATTTTACTGACTTTATCGTTAGCGTTCATTTTACTCGCAATTAATTTTATTAATATAAAAGCTGTTTAACAAACATACTGCATGGGTTCGGGCATTGCTGGGACATGCATTATCGATTTTTGTTGTTCAGTATTGGTCTAGTTTACATCTAGGTAGAGATGGACTTATCTTGAATGTTTGTGATATTTGGTATGACCAACCCAAGTCACCAGTGGGCTAATTAATTATACAACTTTGTGCGCGAAATGATTATATTGTTTCAACACGGAAAATAATAATTTTAAATGAACATCTATGCAAAAATTACAGGATTAAACAGAAAGATGAAGAACGTGATTTACAGAAGAAAGATCTGGACGGAAACGTTAAGAAGTTCAAAATGAGTAATTTAACAATATCAAATGCGACGTCGACTGACGACGGCAACTACACCTGTTCATCCAAACTGGGTGACAAGAAGTCCGAGAAAACGGTCGCCTTGGATTTGAGCTTTTCCGGCAAACTGATCGAGAGAACGTCCGGGCCGATCAAACAGAACGCGTCGGATCAGACTAATGTGACCATGCAGTGTATTTTCGAAGGTATAATTATTTTTATATGTCAACCTTTCAATACTTTTATTATGTGTAAAATATAAGTCATAAAATAACTACGAAAGTTTTATATGTTGGATTTTTAAAATCCAGTCCATTAAGAAGACTTATTCTCTGTGTGCATTAATCTTTTATGCAGCATAGATTTTATAATATAATTTTCGGTCTCTTTCAGTATATAAACCAGAGGACGTCAAGTGGTTGAAAAGAGGCAAAGATAACGAAATCACCGAATTGATAACTAAACCGGCACAAAGGCTGGACTTGAAGCAAATAAAAAGCACTTACGACCTACACATTCGCAGTCCGGAAGATAACGGAACATACATTTGCGAAGTGTGGGATACAGTTGATTCTGTAAATATTACCGGCGAGATAGATGTGATGGTTTTCGCACCCCCGCAGGTCGTTATAGACACAGTCATACCAATAAGTGCGTCCCAATTGTTCCTGAACTGGACGGTGCGGTCATACAACTCGCCGATCAGATTCTACAACTTAATGTACCGCCGGTTGCCGTCGACGGACTTCAGTTTGTACACCAGAGAGAAGATTAGCGTTAAAAACATATCATTCGTAATGGAGGGACTGGAGAATTCGACCAAGTATCAGCTCAAGTTGGAAGTTACGACCATGCATGGACAAAGCAAGCCTCATATTTACGAGTCAACAGTCCGGACGTTGGACAAGGATCCAGTGTTTGTACCGAATATTTCTATCAACGGCTTTTCGGCAACCTCAGTCACAATTGGATGGGCTCCCCCGCCTGAAGATATAGCGGAGTTGATACATTATTATCTGCTAGAAGCAAGGAAGATGGACGAGGTCGCCCCTAGAAGAGCATTTCATGAGAGAGACAATAGAAATCTTCCCTACATGTTTGACAATCTAGAACCACATAGCACCTATGTGTTTAGGGTAAAGGATTTTCTAAAATTTTTACAAATCTTAAGAATGTTCAAGATCATAAATCAATTCATTTAATTGTATCAAAACTACTGTTTTGCTTTCATACAAATAGTCAAATCACATGCTTTTTTATGGAAATATTTAATTAACAATTCAATATATTTACCTTAATATATCCTCACAACCTATTCCATAGTGGGAAGTGAACATAATTCGTAAAACGTGAGAGAGTAGTGCAGTCCTCCGGCTACCTCTTCGGGCATGACAGGAGTTGTGTGACGCATTGACGTCGACAGGTGTGCGCGTGTTCGGACTTCACGAAACTATGTGGCAACTGGTCGGCGGAGATGCAGGCGGCCACGCTGGACGGCATACCGGGGCGGCCCAGCAGCGTGTTCGTGTACTGCTACAGCAGCTGGATCGTGGTGTCGTGGCAGCCGCCCCTCAAACCCAACGCCGAGATAAAGGGATACACTGTCAGTGTATTTTATTTTCTATCGACTGGTCCTGAGCCTTGATGGCTTAAAGATTTAGTGTATTTGCAGCACTTTCGTGGCTTATCATTGTACATTGTACATTATTCATAAACATTCACAATGATGAGTTTTGTCTGCTAATTCCAGATTTCTATGAGTGACCTATTTTGTGGGTATGTTAAGGTTGATCTCGTTTGTAAATGTCAGTTATAATAACTCCTTACACTTTGTTAAGGGCGAAAAGAAAGTGTTATTACCAACATATGTCCTCAGCAAATCATCCATTAGAGCAAAGTATTAAAGCAAAATTCATCGTTGAAAAGAACTGTCCCTCATTTTAGTATATATGAAATAATAGCTACCATTTTTTGTTCCAGATGGAATTGACTGGTAATTCAACATATAAGGATCAATTTGGGAACATCAGAGAATCAACATGGGGACCTCTAAGTATATTTAAAACAAACGACACCAGAATGTACAGGTATTGTTCATTGATAAAAATATACACATACTCTAAAACTATATAAGTTATATCACACAAAGGTGTAAAGAAATACAACACACACATGCTCATAAACTATAATCTCATAATTATCGTGATTGTCATCAACCGATCCTCAAATTGTTCTGCTATTGAAACACAAGTCTCTTCTTAGCCTCCTGACATGGAGGTCTTGGGTTTGATTCCTGGGTCGGGCACAATCATTTTAAATTGCTTATCTATGTTAGCTCGCATGGGTACTGTGCCGGTAACGGTGGACGCGTGTGGCCAGGTTCGACGAGCTGCAGCCGAACATGAACTACACGGTGCGGCTGACGGCCAT
Source organism: Mysoria ambigua (assembly GCA_018245875.1). Taxonomy (NCBI): domain Eukaryota; kingdom Metazoa; phylum Arthropoda; class Insecta; order Lepidoptera; family Hesperiidae; genus Mysoria; species Mysoria ambigua. Next base: position 2,602 of record DWEI01001206.1, on the reverse strand, counting down.
GACGCGCACGCGGCGCCGCGGCGAGGAGGAGGTGCGCCACTGCCGCACGGCGCCCGCGCCGCCCGCCGCGCCGCCGCGCCCGCGCTGGCTCAAGGTCAGCACAGCTCTGCTTGTACTGCCTAGTTACTGTACTATATGTATATTATGGTGTACAAGTATTATATGTTGCCGCTACAGAGAACTGATATATACTCCCTGTAATGTGCACATTGCCTAGTATCAACAAATTTAAGCAGTAATTATTCTCCTAGTAACAATTAATTCATGATAGAAATAACAATACCAATCTAATATCAGTCATGAGATTATTAAAAAAACAACTACATTTAAAGTTATTGTTACAACAAACAAGCTGCTTATATTCTGTGAACACTTGTAAATCTTTTGCTTGAGTATTAAACATTGATACGTATTTTCCGCGGCATAATCTGAGTGCGAGCCATGTCCATCACAAAAATGTTATCTTAGTTTAGTTTAATATTGTTTTAGTTTAGTTTTTTTATTATTGTGATTTGTGTTCATGTTTGTCTTCTTCTTCTTTGTGATGGAATAAACGTTTATCTTATCTTATCATATAATTTATGCATATTTCCACAGATTTTAAATAACATGAATTTGTTAATTACAGGTCCGAAAAAACAATAGATATATGTTTACAATGTATCTACCGAGGGTGTCGGAGAAGAACGGCACCATATGTTGCTACAGGTTTGTTGTTATTTATGTATCAGGAAAATTGTGTAGCTCGGTGCCCCTAATCAACACTTGGATATTTGAAAATATATATATCTGTAACCATAACCGCATCTGATGTAGAATTTTCTAATAATATTTATTAATAATTCTAACTGTATTTTACTTTAATTTTTTTTGTTATCTTTTTAATTGCATTGCAAATACATACCTATTGATAACAATACATTTCCAGAATATTCATGGTCCGTTTGCTTCCTCACATGGACTGGAAGAGTCTGCCGTCGCCGAAAAACATCCCCATGGTACACTATGAAGAGGCGCACGGCGTCATCCCGGTCCTGGGGGCCTACGTCACCGACGTGTTCTCCAAGTAGGTGCACTTCGCTTCCATCGTAACATAACGGGGAAATTGTAAAGTGTGAAATAGGTATGTGTCATATGCATAGATTTTATTGTTCTCTCAGGCGTGTGAAGTCGGCTAAGCTATGGTTTTAACCTTTTTATTTTGAAAGTAAACGCGTGTTGAAAAATGTAACGGTAAAAGGGTCGGAAAGAAATATGAATAAACCTACTTGATACTTGGTGGTCGCTCGTGAATAAAATGACGTGAGCGAATTTATGTAGATTTTTAAAATATTCATAAAAAATAATTAATGGTCTGTGGGCGGATAGGATTATACTGTAATATACCAAAACATTCTATTACGCTATGTATGTTAATAGAATGATAATGCAAATTTTTACTTTAGACATTCTGGTCATTCCTAATTCTGCCCTGCTAGTTACCAACCGCAGGCCGGAGTCTACCACCAAACGAATCAGCATTATATCCCGGTTATAGACTTAAAATCCAGTATTTCCTCCATCCCTCTTACTGATTGGCACATTAGCAAGCGATAAAACCTTTGTCTCCAGCGAGAAGTTCCCTCCGGAGTCGGAGCTGGTGATGGGCGATCTACGCTCCGTGTTCGACACCAACGACCCGGCCTTCTCGCGCGAGGCGTGCCGGCGCTGCCTGCGCGCGCCGCGCCGCGACGACGACGCGCCGCCCCCGCGCCCGCCCACCACCACCACGTCCACCACGCCCCCCACCACCAAAGATGATTTTTTGGACGACGAGATCGACACCACTGCGGATCCAGAGGAGCCAGCCAGAGAGAGGCGGTCCTTCCCTGAAAGGTATATGCATACTTACACGGGTTTTAAAGAAATATTTAACTAGATTATTAATTACACTTATACGTCATTTATATGTAATTTATTGTGTTCATTATTGAACATTCCTCTCGTTATTTAATCTTAAATTCAGAATGTAACAGAAATGCATTAAATCAAATTTCTATAAACTCAAATTTAGCGGAAAATGAAGCGGTAACCTAGTATCAAGACTTTGTTGAACTAGCTTGTTTATTTCTAACGGTTTGTGTTGTTGCAGAGATTACATGAAAAACCCGATGATGATGGACAAAATCGTAGAGGACGATAGAGATGAGTTTATTGTGAAGGACGGCCTGCTCGACCCCACCGCTAATTATTCCGTATTCGTTGAACTGATTCGTAAGTAACCATCCTATTTTTAAATTATTATTAATCATGGCATGTAAATATGAAAGGTCAGTTCATTTTGAAACCACTGCAGCCTGTGTATTTGTTTGATCAGTAAGAAAAATGTCGCAATTCAAGATATAACTATCCGACAGCTTAGTTTTGGGTATGTATATGACACTTTTTTAATCATAAACACGTAAATGTTTTCATACACAACTTTCAGTACATGCCATTTTTAATCACCTTCATCGTCTTTGTCAAACATGTTCAAGCCTGATGTTAAGTCACAGTGAAATGGATTATAAAAATATATTATCAGGTGTTATTGTCTCATTCGATTTTTATTGTTATTTAGATG
>DWEI01001205.1:0-17509 GCA_018245875.1 Mysoria ambigua | reverse complement strand
CACCACCTATTACATAGTGGGACGTAAACGTAACCGGTGAATCGTGGGAATGTTCTGCATTCTTCTGCCTACCTCTTTGGGGGTTACAGGCGTGAAGTTACGTTAGATATAATATGGGGCAGCGCGTAGGCGACTAATCAACATTGTTGCCAGCGCCGAGCGGCCGCAATATAACAATATAAATAAATGATAGAGTGCCGGCCGCGCACACCGCCACCTGAATTAATAACTCAACTTTATGAAACTGCTGCACCGCGCTGCTCTACGACCTTAATAGTTTTTTGCATAAAACATTTGCCTCTCGAGACCCGCTTTTACAAAATGCATTTCTGGCTCCGTCTATGAAATAAAGGTGTTTAAAAAAATATTTAACTTACACGTCAACCAACACTAGTCTTAGCTAGTCTAAAGAAAAATATAAATATCAGAATACAAGTTCATTCCACATGGGGGTGCCCTATTGGATGTTTCAAAGAACAGGCATTTGATCTTCTCTTACGATTAAGGTTTGGTTAGGTTAGGTTACCCTAATCTAACGCGGGAAAAGCTATCTACGAATCGGTGTGCTGTTACTTATGCGAGAGCTTTTCACTTATAGGTAAAAATTAGCACTAGAAGCTTTTAAAGTATTAAATATTTTCACATATTAAATTAGGTCCATAATAAATGGCAAATAACAACGTACTAAACGATATTTATAAATCGATTTTCCAGCAGTGGCAGTGGCGGATGAAGGGAACTCGACGCGACAGTGTTACTGGTGCGGACCTATCGCCGAGCAGGTGCAGCGCAGTGACGTGGCGCCGCCTTGCGGCCCCAAGAACTCGGTGGTGTTCACGTGCCAAGAAGGTTACAACTACTGCGCCATCGCCGCTTCATCGCCGCGTGAGTGCCGTTGTGAATAGTGTCACAGCTGGAGCCTCGCGAGCTGTTCAGCATACTCCAAAGCATTCCTTTGCAACTTTACAGATATACATATACTGCTTACCAAACTATGTTTAGAAGTTTACACGTTTTACATATGGTTTAAAAATATTTTTCATTTCACATGCCGTCAAGACCCGAATACATATATCCTAACGAAGTTAAAGAAGAGTATATGCCACCCCACGACTGTAACAAAGTAATAATAATCATAGTTGTCCTTACTCATAGTTGTTCATTCCAAGTAACGAAATAACAGAAGCCCATAAAACTAAAGCCAAAGACAACTAAATTTCTTTTGGCCATTCATGAAAATGAGCATTTTATCATGATCATTTTATTATGCCCATGTTAATAAACTTACGTAAAGTTTTATCATGCCCATGTTAATAAACTTACTATTTTATTATTTCTAGCATACGTGGAATCCAGGTTCTGCAGCAAAGTGTACCAGGACGAATGTTATCCTCAGTACTGCAACTCTACCAAGAAATGGAGAATGACGTGTACATGCCGTGAAGATCTGTGCAATGAAAACATCACGAAGCGAGAAATGGACGCCTTCGCTAAACTGCCGCGAGAAGTACAAGCAAAAGAATCACGAGAGAAAAGAAATATAAAAAATGCTACCTTTGTTCCCAGCGATACTGAGAAGACGATCATTATTACTAATTTATCGACCAGTCTTACTAATGAAGTAGATGACACGAATGCTAAGGATAACGATCACCAAGTTACAGAAGTAATCGTACCCGAAGAAGAAAATATACAAAACATGTCCAAAGATGAAGACGCAGTGACAAATACATCCTCTCCAAACGAAAATATTAAAACTATAAGCAATGATAATGACGATAAAGGCAAGGGAAATGAAATTAAAACGGATACTAAAATTGAACTAACAGAAACATCTGCCATGGAAATAGTCATATCTAAAGTTATGGTGGGAACTACGAAAATGGCGAGAGTCAAAGAACCGTCATTGTATGCAAATACAGCGAGTCCAAGCGAGAGGCTGCCGACCGCCGAAGCGCTGCAGCAAGAGGCCAGTTCTGAGAACGACGACAACAACACCGAGCACACGACAGTCGATTACGAACCAACCGAGACCGGCGCGTCCGACGGCGACGAGGACGACGACGGCGCCGAGCACCGCGCCACCGCCGAGCCGGGCAGCACCGGCGAAAACTCTGGCAACACAAACGCCATGGACGCGCTGCTTCTGGTAAACGGGTTGCTATTACAATTTATTTACAACCGTAAATAAATCAATGGGTAGAGTAACAACGTAATATTCATTGTCAAGTGTTTATTTTATTTATGTACATGTTATTTCTCAATGCTTCATAATGAGGTTAATCTTAGAGTCGTGTAGTACACGATTCTCTGTATCCATTAATATACTCATTAGAGTTAGATATGTGTTAAAAATTGATCTCTTTGTATGTTCATTGTTTGCTACTCGTGTTATATCCTAATGTGTTTTGCGTATTACTTGCCGATTTAGATTATGCTCAGCTATTTATAGCTTGCCGGTGTAGATTATTTATATAATTGACCTCATGAAGAATTAATTATACAAAAGAATGTTCACATACATATAAGGTTATTGATCCCGTTGACAAAAGTACATATTATAATTTGAGCAGAAATAGTGTGTGTAAAGTATTTTCGAAAAACCAAAATTTAAAAACGTCACCTTTGTTGTGTAAAATTATGTCATGCTCCACTTATATTTATTAAAAAAAAGTACAATAAATGAATCCATTTTGTTGTTTTATTTCTGAATCATCAATCGAAAGTAAAATCATAATTTTTTGACAGTTGCCTATTTCCACTCTTAGTCTCCAAGCTTTTTGTTCCCTGAGCATACGCCTCGACTATATCCGAATCGAAAGGTTTCTCCGCCCTCGCTTTTTTCGGGGTGGGCCCATAGTAATCATATGTTGGGGGCGGAGCAATTTCGTTATGATTGGATATTACATATCTCTTTTGACATTCCCTTCTATCAGAATCATCTGTTTCTTCATCACTCAATTCATTTACTATTGGAGTAGGTTCCTGATGTTTCACAAAATTACGGTATTTCACAATTGCCTCTGCTTTTTTCGATGAGAAATATAGACCTTTCTTCGGTTCTAACTCGCTGAAGTCACCGATGGTCGGCGGTGACGGTGATTTGTGTTTGGTTCTTCTCACATCCGACCACGTCTTCGCTGTTTCTGGTTCACTATTATCCTCTTGTATAATTTTACCGCTATTATCAAAAGTGCAGGTATTTTTTGTATCTTTAGTTGAAGACCGTACAGGTGCAAATTCTTTTATCCTTTTCGACCTCTGCTGTTCTTCGTACTCTTCCTGCGTCATCTTTTTAAACTTTTTATTTTTCTCACCCAACCCCTCTTTGCCGACGTCCCACTCTCGCACATACGCCTCGCGTAATTTTTGTCTCTCCTTCTCCTCTTGCTCTTTCAACTTCCTCTGTTCTTCCTTAGCCTTATTATCGGCTTCATTTCTCTGTTGGGTCAAAAATTCCAGTAGGCAAGCGGTAAAATCTTTTTGGTTTTCTGTAACAAATATAACACAATAATAATTATGATATATAAATACGAAAGAAATTATGTGATCATTCCTTATAAAAAATGTATGTCCCATCTCGATGCGACTAAATAGACAGTGCTAAATATATTTGATCGATAAAGTAATTATCGAAAACTTACCACTGGGGTCCTCCGGAGGCAGGCCGGCGCGCGCGCGCTGCCGGGCGCGCGCCGCGGCCACGCGCGCCGCCACCAGCTCGTCGCGCTTCTTCCTGGCCTCCTCGGCTTCCTTCTGTGCTTGCAGCGTTGCCTCCCGCTCTTTCAACAACGCTGCCATTTGCTTACGGCGCTCCGTCTCATTCGTGCTAAACGCGTAGTACCCGACACCGTGGATGCGAGCCTCTGCGAGAGGAAATCACAATAACATATAAATATAACTGATTTTTACACTGTAATCTGAAACACTGTATAAACATTTAGAGAAGAGCGGTATTAGGTGATACACAGTAATTAACTGTTTTTCTAGAAGCTGTTTCCTTAGGAGCTTTCTAGGAGCTATTTTTGATTCTTAATGGTTGGCTGATTGTTCCTTAAATAAAGCTGTGAATCAATTATTTTTGCGTTTAAAAAACTTGCTTCAATATTTACATATCTTTACTACATTTTACATATCTTTTACATGACTATTTTTGTGCCTGGTATACGGATATAGGCTCAGCCCTTATAAATATAACCAATAAAATGAAACTGATAAAATTTAAAAGTACACTAAACTCTTTCTGTATTTTCTACAATTACAAAGGTGATGTAATGTCTCTTTTTTAGTTACAATGTTGGATGCAGTTCATGCGACTGTAAGCAATGTAAACCATATTGCTACTTTAAAGATTTACATGACTAAAATGCTCCAAGAACATGTAACACCCACAGCATGATCTCGGACTCCGAGCACACTTTCTATGCATTACCATTATCATTAATAATTGTAATAAAAAGTGGCACATTTCATCCCCTTTTTTATCTCAGTTCTTCACATCTTGAGCAGCTAGTAGCTTTAAGTTTAATATAAATCCCTATTTTAAACGCATATGACTTTGCTATTTGATAACAGTATCGCAAAATTTAAATTTGAATTCGACCCATACCATCAAATAGCAAATCTTGATAATGAATGTCGCCATCTTTGGCGAGCAGCTCCCTCTCCTTGTCTTCCCATTTATCGCGCAACGACTGTAAATAGTCCTTGGTCTTCTGCACCAACAGTGTGTTCTCTACTTTCTGGAATATAAAAGTAAACAAAATTAGGCTTAGTAGAATAAAACCAATATAAGTATCTAGATTGTTGAAAGTATATGCTATCATGATCATAATGTTTTCCAAGGTAGTGTTAGAGATTTCATGAAGATATAAAGTGACTTTGTTGTAGTAACTCTTCTCACTAGCTCAGAGTCCAGAAATAGACAATGTTGTTTCATTGACATAGGACATGACAAACAAGAAATCTGATATAAACCTTTCTATATGATGAACATTAGAAAATAGCATAGTCATGCAAACCTGTTAACAATTACTTCACATTTTAAAACAGTAGTTATATTAGTTCTTTTTTTTTCCAACACTAAAACTCAACTTACCGCTTCTTCCGATATATCTTCTCCCATACCCATAAGTTCCATTAGTTCCTTATCCCGCTTTTTGTATAATTCCAAATCTGACTTAAGGCATTTACGTGTGCGACCCAAACAGTCGGAAAATTCAACCCTGAAATTTTCAAATTAACGGTAAGGAATTAATTAACGCTGCCTCATACCCACCATACAATGTTAGGGGAAATATATAATTATCGAACCCCATTGATATTTCGTGAGATTTCGTTGCACGTAATTTTTGTTGCAAGTGATTTGATGAAGATTTTGCTGCAAGTGAACTTTAAATGTAGATCAACCTCCTGTGAACTCCTGACCTGACAGTAAAGGTAAGTATGGAACTTTATATTTTCTATCCTCGTACAGAAGAATATGATAATACACTGCAGTCTCAACATGAAGATGATACAATGCACAGATTTCCTAGATATCAAAATATATTTTAAGTTGTTAATGCACAGATTTTTTGATGAATAAAATTTCTCTGATATAAATAAACATTTCATTGCATAAAATAGAATAAGAGTTTTTTCATAATAAAGATAAACATTTACCAGTCACTGTCATCTTCATTACTATCCTTATTCTGATTTTCTTCTACTTGTATAATATCACGTCTCGGAGGGTCCAACTGCTTCTTCTCCTTGAAGTCAACCAGAAATCTACCAGCAAGCTGTGAGTCACCAGCTTGGTCAGCCAAGTGGTTATATAATTCAGCCTTCTTTTCCAATATAGCCCTTAAAATCAGTTACATATTTGCAATAACATTATTTTTTTTTTTCCCTAAAAGAGCACTCATAAGGGACCTTGTATATTAAATGTCACACAATTTATGCCCTAGATTTAGTCTGTGTAACTTACATAACATCTATGCTTATAATTTAATCAAACTGAGACCCAATAGCAACATTTGTAATATTAAAAATACAATAACCAAAATCAATTGTGAATGGTGAGTTTGTGTTCTAATGTTCAAATCCCTAATTGGCTACTGTTGGATTTTTCTAACTACAATACAATTTACTAATAAAAATTTCAATGAAGAGCTTGTAATCTGTATTAGTCTGATCTACTGATCTACTAATGCCTGATCTACTGAGCTTGTAATCTGTATTTGCCTGATCTGATAGAGATATTTGGCACTTCGTGCTCTCTGCCTACCCCTTAAGGAACTCGACGTGAAGATATGTATGTATGTACCGCCATAGGCTCACCCTCTGTTCCATAGTGTGATGTAAACATAACTGATGAAATGTTGGAGTGTTCTGCATTCCTCTACCTACCTCTCTGGGTTACAGGTGTGAAGTTACATTATGTTAATTATAGCTTATTAAAGAAAAGTTAAGTATATAAGTACTAAGGTAGTCAGAGGAATGTAGTACTGCACTCGAGAATCTTACTATTGAAAAGATGATGAGCATATAGACATTCACAGAATGAGAAAAAGCCCATAGTATCTGAGATTGAAACCCAGAACCTCCCAATCAACAGTCACTAAGTACAAGTAAGAATCATGAAGTACAGATACATATATTTCTACATGGATCTGAACATTTATGTGGCCTATATTAAGAGTTTATCTCATTATGCTCTTGTACCAATATGAATACTAATAATCATAACTTCACGCCTGTAATCCCCGAAGGGGTAGGCAGAGGAATGCAAAACATTCCCACGATTACATTTATGGTTACATTTACGTCCCACTATGAAATAGGTGGTGAGCCTATTGCTATGCATCGGGCACATATCCAGACTCCGAACCACTACTAGAAAATCTAAATTAGAATTTTTTTGTAGTGTTCAACCGGGAATCGAACCCGGGACCTCCCGATCGGCAGTCGCACCTGCAACCAACACGACCAACGAGGCAGTGAATACTAATAATACTGAAATAAATGCATATAAAATACATATTGTGCACCTGTAATAATCGTGATTACAATAATCATAGTTACATTACAGCAATAAAGTTTTTTTCCTAGGTTCTGATAATAAGAAAACATCTTACTTTGCCTTCCGACATGCTTCAAGTTCTTCGACATCAACAGCTGTTAACCTCTCTTTAAATGTTTTCTTATTTCCTTTATCAGAAACTGTTTCTTTTTGTTCTGAAATCTTAGGCGAAGGCTTAAAACAATCTACCTTATGTTGTGGCAGTTGTTTCTTTTCCTTTACCTCTTCTTTCTTTTTTAAGAGTTCTGCTTTCAAACTCATTAACTGAAAAAGTTTTACAAACATAAATTTACAATAAACAATTTACTACACATTGTCCTCAAAATGAACATATATGTGATACATACTGTAGACTTGTTAAAAAGTATCTTCTTTGAAGTGGGTTCATCCATTTTGATTAACTAATAAACTGCACATTCATTATGCTACCTTCCAGCATCGAATACATAAATATAATAGTAAATATTTTCAATTCTATATTTACTGAATACGATATACAAAATTAATAATATCAATCCATTTTTATTGTTATTATCTTATATTGGTGTCAATTCGGATTGACAATGACAGTCTGTGTTTTATTTTCTTCTTCGGATTCCGCGAGTTAATGTAACTATTCCCGTTTCAATAATTAAATATCCTTTAACAGGAATGGCAGCAAACTATTAAACGGGTATTGTAACTCTACTGTAAGTAGTATTATTTAATAAAATTCATTACCATTTATTCATTGAACTCGGTACTAGAAAATATAAGGAACAAATCATATATTTTAAAATCTACTGTATACTAGTCTGCTAAGCAATATCTTCTTTGTAAATGCAAAAAAAAATTGAAATAATTCAATGTATGCTATTTTACTGCATCCGGTCATAGATACATTTAAAGGAATATTAGACGATAATGTACCAATAACAATCGTGTATCATTCTTGTACAACGAAATATTCTCAGTTTAACAAAAACATCTAGGAAATATAACTATTTGGTGTCGTAAGATAATATCTATGGAAATAGAAATCGTCAGAGTGTTGAATCACCTTTAGAATTATGACACATTTGTTCTGACATCTTTCTTTGCATTGTAGTGATCGTAGCTCGTTTTTTTTGCTAATTTCATGGTCATCCTGACAACCTTTTTCGGTCGTGACGACAAAAATCTATTTTATACAACAAAGAAAGGGTTTGCTTTAAAACTATCTGTTAACGAGGCTGATAAAAATACAATACAAAATAGGAAAAGTGACTTATAAGATTCGAATAACAATCCACCGTGTTGGAAATAAGTCTGTGAAATCAAAATGTCAACTCCAGCCAGGAGACGTCTCATGAGAGATTTTAAACGGTGAGTATTTTGTAAGTCCACATGAACCTGATAATACAATGTAAATGAAAATCAAAATGGTAATCTCGTTTCTTCATATTATATCGCCGTTACCTTCATCGATTTCTTTTTTTTACGACATAGTTATTTGGAACAACAGATCGATTGTAGGCATTCTCTTGGCGCTAATTGATATCCATTCATGACTTTCCATTGAAACTTATCAATTTCTGTCCATAGAACGCGATGTATTAGACGACCTTTAATTCGATATGCTAAGTAGGTTATGACATTTTTGTTCCGTTTTTCTCTTGGGACTAAACATAGACTGACAACCTGAATAATGTAATCGTTTGTAAACATGTACCTTTAAATCTGCTTGTAACCGATTAATGAGGTCACTCTATATGTTTTCAGTTTACAAGAGGACCCTCCCACAGGGGTGTCTGGTGCTCCCACTGACAACAATATCATGATCTGGAATGCTGTGATATTTGGACCTCATGACACTCCATTTGAGGATGGAACTTTCAAACTCACAATAGAATTTACAGAGGAATATCCCAATAAACCTCCTACTGTGCGGTTTGTGTCAAAAATGTTCCATCCGAATGTTTATGCAGATGGTGGCATTTGTTTAGACATTTTGCAAAACAGATGGAGCCCTACATATGATGTTTCTGCGATTTTAACCTCTATACAGGTAAATTGTTTTTTTTTAAAGAAAGTGATGAAGTACAGATGAGTATTTGATAATATCAGTTATTTTGCACAATTATTTATCTATAGCTTAAAAGGGAATCAAGAATCACATTCTGTTGCAGACAATAGTATTTGTGAACATTGCCTTTGTTTGCAGTTGTATCATTCATGAATATAAAATCTGGGTCATTAAAATATGTGTCCTTAACAAAGTTTTATATTTTATGAACTAAGTGATTGTTAAACCACTTATTATGGTTTATTCTTGAATCACAATACTGGTCTTGTTCACAGAAAACCTATAGATAAAATCAGAACAAAGTAACATTATTTGTAAATTTTTTTTATTTAAATTAGACTTGCATTTTATTGCAATGACACCTGATGGAAAGGGAAATACATAGTAGAGTGTAGTACAATCACCCATTCACTGCTGTCATCAATAATTCTGTATTATACAAATCAATAATGTTACAGTGCCACAAATTTGTCACTTATGCCTGTGATATTTTTTAACTGTTTTGTCATTGAACCCTGGGAAATAATATCCACCTGGGTGAACAAATGTTCATAAGTTACAGTGATCACATACCATAGTTTCATTTATACACTAAATATATAAAAATTCTGCATTTTAAAGTGTTGCTATTACAGACTAAGGAATAACCCCCAACAGCCTTAAGTAAATCAGATACAGAACGTGAAATGTTATTTTAATATGTTAAAGTCTGAACTATAAACACTTGTTAAATTCAAACTTCGTATTTAAAACATAAATATTTTGTTTCAGTCATTACTCAGTGACCCAAATCCAAATTCTCCAGCAAACTCGATGGCCGCACAACTTTATAAAGAGAACAGGCGGGAATATGAGAAGCGGGTTAAAGCATGTGTAGAACAATCATTTATTGACTAGCAGAAGAGCAATGCAATGCTCAATTGCAGTATCACATGCACACATGTGCATCGCCAGTACTGGCCAATACCTCCATTATAACTCATCGGGACAGGAGTAAATAAACACTTATTGAATTGCAATGTACCATTTACTGTCACGTTAGCTTGGCAGGCAAATAAACAGGAAATTTTAGGTTTTCGGTAAATACTTTTATTAATAAGATTTTATTGTCTAGTAATTTGAAAATATCACCTCTTCAAAATGTTTGTTCTTGTTGAGTTGTAGGAACATAATAATGTGTGTATTGCAAGCCATTATTAATAAGATAGTTGAAAGTTTAACATTCTATATTGTCAAAAACCATTTTGTTGTTTATGTACCAAACATAAGAGTTGCGTAGAGAAATAACACAATTGCTTGAAATAATATCTCAACAAGTCATTGTAGATATCTAAGGACAATAGGGATTACTATCTTTTGATAATAATTCATTTCATTAATCTATATTTCATGTTTATTAAATGCTTAAATCTGAAAACTCACTAACTATTCATTTTAGTATATATTCCATAATAGTTGCAGTGATGTTAATGAATTCAGCTTGTTCAAAAATTCAAAATGATCTGAAGCTGGCCCATCAGTCTCGCAAGCACTTTAATAAAAATTAAATGAAAAAAATGTTTTGAAACAATTTTATTTCTCTTTTATTATATTTTCCCATATATAATTCACTTTATCTTCCTTACTTATGTCTGTTGAAAATGTTACAAAAGTATGATATTTTTAAAGCCTTACAATTCACAACATACTAATGAGCTGTTGCATTGTGCATAAAACATTTACAACTTTAATGATTAATATTGAAACTTTCCAGTTTATAATTTCTCAAATGTTGTTTTTTCATTTCATTGTTTTATTTATGGGTTCAGTGTCAAGTATATGTGTGTAGGTATGTAATTTTTTTTCTTTTAGTAAAATGTTATTTTCAGTTTCACAATTGTGTTTTAATCAGTATCCACTAGCATAAGTAACAACCCTTTCAATTTATTGCTCATTTTGCTATAGAACTATTAAGGCCTCAAAATAATAAACCATTATATAAAAATATGTTTATAAAATTGCCTTGTTTACTTATAATTACAAATATCAGCTAATTGCCATTACAAATAAATATACAGTAGAATTAATTTATCCATATCGAGAATCATTAGAAGAAACATCTATTCCTTGTGAATAGAAAAATAATCTTATAAGGTACAACAAATTAGAGTGATACAAATAAATTATAATAATATTCATCTTGTCTTTAAGTCTTCCTTTAATTTATAAAGGATTAGTTCCATACACACCATAGCATCTTCAGCACTGTCATGACCATCAACAGAATTCTGTATTATTTTCTTTAAGTACTCTGAAGATAAATTTCTGAGCGCCCTTTTGTATGGAGGTCCCATCTTATGTGGGAACAATACACTTGTGTCTATTATAGTGTCATGGATCAATTTGAGAGCTTTGAAATCAGATTCCAAACTGTGGCCTATTAATATTGTTTTACTAGAAAACATAGATAATAATGTTGCTTGAACATCTAATAGAGAAGTTTTCACTTCTGCCATTTGTTCCTTAGTGATTCCAGAATACCTTGTATTATAATCAATGATAGGGTGTAAAGGCTTCACAAGTGTTTCATAAACTGTTTTACAGGATGAATCGATGACTGTAATTCTAGTCAAATCTAAGCCTTGTGTAGTATAACACATTTCACAATCTAAGGAGTAAATACCATAATCATCCAAAACAGTATCAGGAGGCAATGTTTTAACATATCCTCTTAAATTGTCATAGTCTATGTATTCATAGACATGACAAGATGCAATACAACAACCATCAGATGACCCATCTTGACCGCAACATTGATATCGTACCTCACCGCGAATCCTATATTTATTATTAGGATGATATATGCACTCCTCATTCACTACGGGCAGACCTTTCTTATCTATTGTAAAATCTTTTTTACATCTGCAACACGTTCTAAAATATCCTTTTGGTGGCAGTTGTTTATTTTGTTTATAAATTAGAGCTTGACCTCTCTCTCCGCTACTATGAGGTCTTGGAAAACCATTCTCTCTTAATTCTTCTTCAGTTAGAATCCATTTACTTATATTACTGTACAACTTTGCACCAGACAGTTGGTTATTGTCCACAGTGTTTCTATTTTTACTTTCTATGCTCCACGACCCTGTGTTACCCACTTTCCCTGTAACTGTTTGTGGCATTTTTTGAAGAGTGTTGCAATTAGGACCTGATTTTTTAACTCCATCACATTCTTTAAGCTCTTTTTTTAATCTGCTAACTGTAAGCACAGCTGAGTTTTTATAAATGGGTATTGTGGAACATTTTTTGCTGGTTGT
Organism: Mysoria ambigua; assembly: GCA_018245875.1. Classification (NCBI taxonomy): domain Eukaryota; kingdom Metazoa; phylum Arthropoda; class Insecta; order Lepidoptera; family Hesperiidae; genus Mysoria; species Mysoria ambigua. The sequence goes on along the minus strand of DWEI01001205.1, from coordinate 5,106 downwards.
TAATTCCTCATGTTGTGCTCTTGCATAAGCATCTTCTGGGGCAAGATATATTTGCAGGCAATGATCTATCATCATATTTAAATATGTAGATCTAATATTAGCTGGTATTTTTGATGCCAGTGGTTCAAGTACACCAGGTCGATCAATGAATTTTTCACTTGGCATGTGAGCCACACGCTGAGAACCTTTCTTTACTGTTTGCACTATGGTAGTACTTGTTGAAGGTTCGGCTGTATTATTACTAGAAATTGTTGACATTGTCTTCTTTGCATTTAACAATGTTGAAGCATAAGGCACATGAGCTATACGGATTTTGGAATTTCCACTTAATGGAGCATTACCTATGGGCTTAACCACATTAGTATTCTCCAGATTTTTTGTGGAGTTAAGTGCATTTTTAGTATGGTATTCTCTTACTTTAGCTAATCTATTTGCCATGGCCTGTGCTGCATGTGCCTTATAATCTGGTTTTGCTGGGGCTCTTTGTGCTATCCTAACATTTTTATCCATTGTTCTAGAAACTCTCTTTTTACCTGGGACATACTCATTACAATCTTCACTTTCATGTTTATGTTCTCCTACATCTTGATTCACTGGCTTTGCAACAGGCACATACTCTTCAAATATTCTTTTACATTCCAAGGCAATAGCTTCTTCATCAGATTCTGAAGACACATAAGTATCTAATCTATCAGCACCTTGATCATCATCATTATCTGTTGATGTCTCCTTATTATTTTTTTCATCTTCATCTTTTTTTTCTTTAGAATTCTTGTGTGATTTATGATGTCTACTGTGATGCTTCTTTTTAGAATCTTTAGAATCCCTTGAATATTTTGGATCCCTGGAATGTTTTGAATCTCTAGAATGTTTAGAATCTTTGGATGACGTTTTTGAGTGCCTTGATTCTCTATCAGAATTTTTGGACGACAATTTCTTTTCACTTTTAGAGTTATCCTTTACTTTATCTTTTTCTTTCTTATCCTTACCTCTATGAGAATTTGTGTTGTGAGTTGATTTTTTGTCTGAACTTCTAGACTTGGATTCTTTACTTTTAATTTTTTCATCAGAGTGTTTTTTAAGTAACTCTTCTTTATTTCGATCTTTTGTGTTTACTGTTTTTAAATCACCTGTAACTTTATTAGTACTACTATCATAACTCTTCTTATCATTCCCACTTATTTTAAGTTCAGGTTTATTAAGATCTTCTGATTTTTCTTCATCCAAAATTTGGTCCAATATGTCAAACTCTGCCCCTAATTCATCTAAGCCATTTAAATCATTAGATAACTTTATTTTTTTAATGTCAGGTTCATCTTCATCACTTGAAAAACATGGAGCTAAAGCACGAGGTGTTGGTTTATAAGTAACAGATGGAACTAGTGTTTTAACAACTTTAGTAGGTTTATATTCTAAAATTTTCTTCTTATTAGATCCCTTATCTGAAGGTATATAGTTTAACTTATTTGATTTCTTTGTTTCATCTTGTGTTGGTGTATATTCTTGTATTTCAACACCTGTACCAGGTAAATATTTTTCATTAGTTTCTGTTGAACCCTTTGGAGTATATGGATCAGGTGTATTATCAGTTGAACCTGGGGTATATTTGGCAGGTGGAATATAGGTAAATAAATTACATTCATTGTTATCCACTTGTCTTTTTACAGGGGCACTCATAGGTTTCCTAGGGGTGTACGGCACAGGTATGTGTCTTCTTATTTGTTCACCACCATCATCATCATCTAGATCTTTAGTACTATTTATTTTATTTAACTCGGCTATGGGCGTTGGGTTATAGGTGGGTTTCGGTAACAATATATGTACATCATTGGGTTTTTTATTTGCTTCTGTAGTTTCGACTACCGGCGAAGTTCCAGTTTCTGTTTGTCGCAGAACTTTCTGCACCGCTGCGGAAACCAATTTTTGTAAAATAGAACCATTATCAATCTCATCATTATTTAGAGTTTGAGGATCTTTTTTAACGTGACGGAAATGACAATAACGCCGTTCACAAAAACCGCTGTCATAAAAGGGACAATTAATTCCTTTGAAATAACCCGTAGAAGGAAGCATATTATAACACTAAAAGCTTCCTAAATTTACAGAATAGTTCTACCGCAATTACAAAAACACAAAACATCCCGTGCTATTTAGTCTTTGATGGTACAGATTCAATTTCTTAAAAAAGTGATGGTTCGCGCTTTTTCTGTCTTACTTTAGATAAAGAAATTCAAATCATACAGCCATTAATGACCTATAAATTTAAAATAACTAATCTTGCATTATTGTTTCTATATTTCTAAATAAATAACACGTGTAAATCTATAAACATTAATATTTAAGATATGATATTTATTTACAGAATAAATGATGTTGTAATTCATGAACTTGAAATATTATAATTTTTATATAATTGAATTTTATATTTTTTATGTAGAGTTATGAATGTTATTTATATAATTTATTTGTTTATTTATATAATTGAAGAAAACAAAATTTTATAATAAATCGTTCAATCGTGAAACAATAAATACCTTTTTACCAGTGACAACATAATATATATTTATGAGATAAAAGTAATAACATAGATTAGCACTTTAACAAATTGTCCCTCTGTGCCAGTTCAAAGTTGCAAGTGTCAATTAAAGGCAACATCGGCAACATTCTTGTTTACATCTCATAGCAGAAGTTTCGAAATACACGTCGTATTAAATCGTGTTTTGTGTAACTACGAAGGCCGTCGGAGCCTGTCACTGTACTTGCAATGTGCTACTCTGTGTGAATTGGCGTTTCTGTGATTTATAATGGATTTATTTGTTAGAACTCTTCATCGTTGCCACTATTCTTTTTTGGAGTTATCAAAACTAATGACTGATGTGATAGATAAGATTGTTGACACATTGGTATACATGTATCCAGATTTTGGCATATAATTGAAATCAAACATGTTGGAAGATACTGTTAAAGATTACGCTGCATATTTTAAATTGGACTTATCAAGTAGTTTACAAACAGTTCAAGATGTTATAGACAATATGATCACTCGGCTCGAAGAATTGTCAAGTGTTGTAAAAATGGTCAAAATGAAAAACAACGATTGCAGTACATCTGTGTCAGTTGACATTAGTAAATACAGAAATGAAATTAACATGCTATCGAAAAAAATCGTAACATTACACGAAGTTGTAACAAAGTTACAAAGTAATGTTGATACCCTTGAGAAACAAGTTGTTAAAGCTGAATTAGATTTTGGTGTAAATAACAATAATAAATTGAAGAGTTTCTTAAAACCATTCCTAAAGAAAAGCAACACAGCCAATACAGCCATAACTCCTTTGGACAGATTGAACTTCACAAGCGTAATGGATAATTTCGAACGGAACAATGATTAGATATGTTAAATAAGTACAATAATTGTTACTTGTGTTTACTAGAATTTTATTTGGAAATCACTTAAAATCTACTTAAGGAAACAGCCTTTTATTTTGACCCTGTGGACCCAAAACCTCCATCTGCCCTCTTTGTTTCAGTAAGGCTTGAAACCTCTAACAAATTTGGATAGAATATCTTCTCACATATAAGTTGTGCAATTCTATCACCCTTTTTCACAGTGAAGTCTTGATCAGAGTGATTGAAAAGTACAACTCCAACATTGCCACGATAATCTTCATCTATTACACCAGCTGAAATAAATGAATATAATGATTATTTTATCACTGATTAAAACATTTTAATAATATGTACAATTAATACCTGTGTTGTGAAATAATATCTGTATCTAATATAATAATATATATGTAAACATTTGTGAATTAAACAAGTTAATTTTTCATAGCGAGGGAGTATTTTTAAAGGTATATTAAATTGGCGCCAACAGGCAACAACATAGGCAGTGTGAGACACACCACAGTGGGTGTTATGTGATAAAACCTGTTAGGAGGGGCCTATGCCCCATAGTGAAGTAAGATAATAATATGATTGTATAAAACTGAAAATACATTTACAAAAAGTTTGTTTTTGTCACACCAGCATGTTTACAGGGTAGGTGATAGCATAACTGCCAAATATTTCTATTCTTGCAAATCTTATATGTTTATTCTATGGTTTCAAAGGCAATTGTTACTAGTTTTCATTGATTTCTATATTGAGTCTATGTTAATGTTTATAGTAACCTGGTATAAAATAATAAGATCTCTTAAAATTAATGGCATAGTATGACACTAGCCAACTATTTTGACTGACTTCACACTACAAAGAACATTATTATGAACTCCTATAAGTGCTTGTTACATCTTAATATTTTCCGTTGCCATTAAATAAAACATATTTAACCTTAAAACAAATATTTTCTACACATGTTAAATAGAATTTGGACCCTCAACTGCCAGAAAGTCAAATTAACTGTTTGACTGATTGAGCCGACACTACTAGTAATATTTCATGACAGTGGTTCCATTGCAATTACCATCACAATATTTACTAAATAGCTGTAATATTATCTTATCTGCTAACACATCTAATAACATTTTGTTACCTCATTTCCTATTTTATTTATGTGTGATACTAAAGATCTGCTGTTTCTTACTTAGAAATATGTAGATATATATATTATTCAATTTACTGTTGCTACTCATAGCTTGGACATTTTTCATTGGGATTTAGTGATGATTCATGAATCATAGACCATGAATTTTACTGCCTTAATGATTGCCTCATTAGTCATATTGATGGCAAGTGTGACTGCTGATTCTGAGTTACTGGGTTTGATTCCCAGATCAGGCACTACAAAACTTTTCTAATTTACATTTTCTAGTAGTTGCTGGGACTCCGGTTACGCACCAAGATTATGGCAATAGACTCACAATCTATTCCAGAATGAAACGTAAACATATCTGGTGAAACATGGGAGTGTTCTACATTTCTCTGCTGATCTGTTTAAGGATTATGACATTATTTTTATCGAGAATTTTATTAGAATATTTTTTTATATTATGTTATATCTATAACAAAATTGTCCTATAATACATTAGTTTAATATTTACGATTTTTAAGCTTTCCAGAATTATATTCAATAATAGATATAAATAATTAAAAATGCTGATAAAC
>DWEI01001204.1:0-17512 GCA_018245875.1 Mysoria ambigua | reverse complement strand
TCTGACACTCCTCCATTGACATACACAAGTGATCTCTGAAGATTCTAAGTGGAAAAGATATAAATAAATAAAATAAATAAATAGATGGAGAAATGTGTGCCATTACCTTCCACTACTTTTGCCCAAACTGATCCCAACCATCATTAAACAAAATCCAAGAAATACAAATTCAAATCCACCCAAGGGTCTCAAACAAGGCACAACTATTGAAACTTAACAATATAAATCGGAACACATAACTGGCCAAGACACCGCAGGAAGTCCATGTCCAAGGGCAATTTGCCACTTGTGATCAGAGATCTCGGCTAAGACCTCATTGATTTCATTGTTACTCGAGTTGATATAATTTACGACATAACAGCGCATCAAAGCTACGATCGCCTTCGTGATTTATACATAAATATCCTTATCACTACATACCAATGGCAACATATGCTTGTATTTGAACAACTTATTAATGATCGTTACACATATCCACATGTCACACTGTGATAAGGGAATGATCTATACTGTGTTCAAGAGTGCTGTAAAATTGTATTGAAATTATTATCGTGGCATCACACCTAGCACTCTTACAGACTAGGCAGAATGTACTGAGGGCCATATATCTCTATCAATTAAATCTTACAGTCAATGTCATCATCAGCGTAATGCAGCCCACCGCTGGAAATAGACCTCCCCTGAAGAGTTATGCTTAATTTTCTAATTAAGAAAAGTATTAAACAGGTTCACTTGTAAATTTAGATATTTTTAAGCAGCACTGATTTCAATGTTAATGTCTTAAATATAAAATTAATTGTGGCTTTCATATACAACTTAAAAAGTAAACTAAGTATACCCTTATTATTACAACTGCATCATGTTAGTTCACTACAAGGTAGGCAGAAAGCACAGAATGCTTAATATTTTTATAATAAAATACCTGATTTGCTTTTTCTACACACATTAGTATTTATGTATATATAAATACATATATACTGTTGTGTAGTGCAAATATTACAGTCATTAGTAATAAATAGTTAATTATTACAGTCAAAAACGACACATAGGATTTTGATCAAAACGAAAAGATTTGGGAATCTAAATGCATGCACATAAAACGCTACGTAACTTCACGCCTGTAACCCCCGTAGAGGTAGGCAAAGGAATGTAAAACACTGCCAAATTTCACCAGTTACATTTACATTCCACTATGGAATAGATGGTGGGCCTATTGCCATACACCAGGCATCGCGGTACGGCGCGACCTACGTAAGTACCGCTGGGTGGCACCTATGGATGGCAGTGCAGGTGGTATGAGATCGGCGGAGCGAGGCGGCGCACACCCAGAGTGGAAATGATGAGCATGAACCTCAACAGGAGGTAACCTGTCCAGGAGTGGAATGTAATAGGCTCATGATGATGATTCTAACAATTGTACTATGTACAGAACCCTCTGCCTACCAAAATCCATCCATCCATCCCACCAAGTGCAAAATACAACCAGTTTTCGGAGACTTCTATCTCTATGTGAAAAAAAAAACAGTTACCATTTTAATAATCTCCGAGTAGACCGGTTCAGTGAGCACCCCGCGGCCACCGGTGATGTACTCCACGAGCTCATTGAGAGTGGCCCGCTTGATCTCCTTCCCCTTCAGGTCCGCCACCGGATCCATGAAGTCGAATGCCACACAGCATTGTCGCAGTTTGCGAATGAATAGCTCCTCCTGTTCACCACTGGGGACATCTGTAACGGGCAATTTTATTAATAAGCCTTTGAGTTAACTAATTGTTGAATGTTATCTGGAGCAATGTTTATATAACAATAAATTTGTCATTTGAAACTAACATTATGTGTACATTTTGTCAGTGATGTTTACCTCCCACTATAAAATTAATAAGCTTTCTAAATAAAACTTTCCTGAAATAAATACATTTGAACTGTTATTATGATTAGAACATTATTTTTAAATTCACCCTATGCACCAATCATTATCTGTGAGATATGACATCTTGTGGAGTTTTTTAAAACGAAGACAGGTAATGAAGATGACTCCTAATTACAGAACTCCTTGGTGTATCATTGATATGAATAAACTAAACACACCTGACCATCTAACAACCTGATAACCTATTAACATACAATGTCAGCTGGTCACCAGAGTGACTACATCATTAAAATAAATTATCAGTATGAAGATTTGTTCTTCCAGTTGCATTACATATAGGTAAATTTAACATTTTGTGAAAAAGAAGGCAGATATCATTTGAACTTTCTTACATTTATTACAACAACCAACCAACCAACCAACCAACCAACCAACCAACCAACCAACCAACCAACCAACCAACCAACCAACCAAACACCAATCAAAGGCACCAAAAAAAATGACTCATGTTATAATTTGTCACCAAAAGTCAGCCCACCAACCTGTTACAAACAAATACTTATTGGAATTTTGTCCTATAGTGGGACATAAAAATAACTAGTGAAATGTGAGAGTGCACTTCACTCCTCTGCCTACCTCTCCAGGGATCATAAAAAGTAAGATCATATCTGTATGATTTTAGTTTTTTGTTATATTATAACTATTGAAGTCTGTAATGTATATGTTATGTATAATGTATGGCGTTTAGTTTTTGCATTTGGTGGTCCTTGAAAAATTCAGTAATGTCATAAAAGGTGTATTGAACAAATTATTTATATATTATGTCATAGCATCAAACTGATTATGTACTATTTATAGCTCAAATGAATCTTAATTTAAAAAAAGAACACATTATATTTAAAAACTTAGGAACACAAAAATAATGTGATTCTGAAAAAACAACATAATTCACACTCAATAGCATCCACTTGAACCCTGTAAAACTTTACAGATTTAAATGCTGAAAATTTCAATAATATATCAGTATGAATTAAGTGTGAAAAAATCAATCTCCTCATAATTAATGCACCTTCCAACCGGCAATAAGTATATTGTAAAGTGTATTGTGTTGAAAACTAAATTCACATATGCACAAGGTTAACAAGGAGATTGAGGTAAATGGATGTATATTAAAATGATATGCCTATTACAATTCAGGCTATACACATAATATATCAATGTGATCATTAAAAAATGGGTTCATTGAATTAATTTGCCATACTGTACATTAATTTAAACCACTTGCAGCCAACATAAAACAAACAGAATTTTTTATATTTCATATGAAATAATTTAAATGAAATGTTTAAGAGACATACCAAAAAACTCTATCATTATGATCATATTAAAGAAATTTTATAATGAAGACAGCACTGGATCTATGAAATGTTAGTATCTTGATGTGGTGAGATTGGAGAGGGTAATTGATAGAAATTCCACAAATATCTATCAACATCTACTACCCTCCTCAAGTCATGGAATACTCTTTGTGTGACTACTTTTATTTGTAGTGGATACTTTTAGAAGATTTTACTATTTTATTTCTCAGGGCAAGTCTGCAGTAACATAAGCTATTGACATATTATTGACAAACACATCTACTACAGACCTCATAGGAGAGATGGGTTAATAAATTCACAGAACATATTTAAAATTGAACATATTTTCTAAACTCATAGCTTAATGGAGGTGAGACCTATTACTCTTATTCACTTATATAATTATTATGTTACAATTATTACATTAATTATGTGGTGAATTTGTGTCTAATTTAATAAGTGCAATCATTTAATTTAACATCCGTGATCACACCAGTAAATATTTATTAGGCCTTATTACTCTTATCAAGCATAGGATCCTTAGGTCACACTAAATCTTCCTTCTGAAGTCTCAGTAGCTAGTTCTGATTACATAAGTTATCATAGATATTCCTAGTAGAACTATCTTATATCACTCATAACATATGTATTTTTATTTAAGTTATGATAAATTATAATTTGTGTCAACATTTAATTATCACAAATTAAAAAAAAAACATCTTCCATTTTATATACCATTCTTGTAACTCACTTTGCTGTTTGACCATTCTCAAGTCCTTTTGATTTGGTAGCATTGCCGTCTTGATTGTGGCTGACCCCAGGTCACATTTTTGAGAACCAAACTATAAGCAGCATCAATAATGGAGTATATAATCTGACACACTTAAACACTGTAAAGGATTCAGTTGACTAAACAAAACTTCACCATGAAGTGAATGAATTATACATACCTTAATTAAAATAATAATTATATTGGCCATACAAATTGTGACGGCATAATGATTAATTACATTAATTGTCATTCAATTTTCAGTTCTCATGTTATTATTACCACTTTTGGATTATCTGGCCACATTAATGTATTCAATTATTATATTAGGGTGCTAGATACGCCATAGAGAGGTCACAGAGTTAACACATATATTTGTGCCAACAATAAATATTGATAAATAAAAAAATGTTTAATTTGAAATGTAGGATACAGTTATATCGTGATAAAAATATGATTAAATGGTGCCTGTTAACCTTTGAAGATAATAACCACTTAATAAGAAAAAAAATCAGGTAATATTTTTTTACATACAGCAATACAATGTATATAAAATTTTGTACTTATATTTAATATTTTTAACTGCAATGTAATATTACTATATACGTATGACATGTTTACAGGTGACAGAACTAACCTTTGAGAAGCGGCAGCGCCTGCAGCTCCACGTCCTGGGTGTTGCGATACCGAGAAGAGCCCTGAGACTTCTTCGTCTTTTTCTTCAATGATCGCTTGGCGAATGGATCAATTCTATCCACAAACGTTCCCGAAGACATTTTGCTAAATAGCATATAAAAGTATCCCAAATGACAATAAGTCGATAGCGATCAATGCAAAACTTGTTTTGATTCCGAAAGAGTCATGATCCAGCTCAGTTGGTGAGACGAAAGCGCACTTCTAGTAAGGTCGCAGCAAAATATTACAGCCTAAACAAACATTCCTTCGTCACTCATGACGGTACGGAGTGGTCACACTCAGGCCATTCTTTATACACTTCAAGATTCCACAACAGTTACGTAATTTTACGAGAACTTTATCACTAAAATGACACAATAATAAAACAGAACAATTCCATTCACAAAATCAGTTTCAGTTTCTGAGGCGTGTCACGAACACCAGAAGGCAGAAGTCGCATATACATACAAGCCTCGTGTAATATCAGCCGGTCATTCGATGACAATATAATTTTCCGACAATTAGAAGCGAGATAGTTTTAATTTTTATAGTAATAACACGTAAAATTGCGAAACGAAATAGTATATGTCCTTCTTTGATGTGTACGAAAACTAAAGGCGATGACACAGAGCAAATTTTCAACACCAAAAATCTATCACTGTATTCTCGCCATCGTTCACCATCCGTTTCGATTCAGACAGTGAAACGAGACGCATTTTATCGCAATGCACGAAATTACTTTGAAGGTTTGAACTTTCACAACAATGATTGTATATTTTTGCGACTTTTTCTTCTACGACAAACGATCAATTTACAAAAGGTATCCAGTAAAAGATATCATCACTGGTTTTGCTGCGAAAACGCCAGCACTCAAAAGTACCTATTTCTGAAAATAGATGGAGATATAAAAATGTTCAGAGAGATCATTTATCTACTTTTTATTAGAAAATACTTTAATGTGTCTATAGAATATTACAGCATATACCATAAATTAGAAAAATTTTTTAGAGTTATTTTTGTTTAACTGTATAAGACTTTTTAAGCGAAAACTATTATTAGAAATGGCCTACGTTTCAGAAGCGGAAGAAGTAATTTTGTATATTCGATGTTATAGATGCGTTCATGATAAATGAAGTTGATGATCAATATAATTTTTTCATAGACAATATTTAAATTACAATTAATATTGGTGTATCATAAAAACTACGTAAAATTATTATTTCAATTACACATGTAATAAAGAAATTAATCTAATCGTTTCATTGGCTAATGATTATTACAGCAACTGTGAAGAGTATACATAAAAAAATAAATGCTTAAGTATAATTAATTAATAGCGTATAGTATAATAAATTTAAAATCACCTTATAAATATAATAGCTAAAAATAATCAATTATAAGACTTCTTGAAATAAATTAAAGCATATAATATTTTACCTGTAATTACATAACAACAAGCTAAGCAGTACCTGGTTGAATTATTATCTGTAGCCAATGTAGATACGTCGGGAAAGTAGCTTTCTAAATTTTTTGGTGTCTACTTAGTATTCAAAATATTAAATATTTAACTCTGTAAAATAACAATTCGGCACATACTCTATTTTGCACAGTTATCGTGAAGTAAAACATACTCAGCAGCTATCCGTTGGTCGAAGACTAATTAGAAAGCAACATGGAAGCACTGACAGTTCCGCCATGAATGCAAAATAAATAGAAATTGTGAAGGTTTTGAATTTATTTACTTGTTCCTGCAGTTTGTAATGCACAAAGTTTATATTTCTGGGTGTTTATAATAGTTTGCCCACAATGTGATGTTAATATCTTCGTAGCACGGAGTGTAACGTTTAGCAGCACGACTACGCAATGTAAGAAATTAATTCTCATTTCCCCAATTACGAGATAATGTGCAAATTTGCGAGTAATAGAACTATTATTTTACTTGTAATGTTATTGTTATTTTGACGTTATCAGATGTGATACGTTTTGTTTCAATAAAACCGCAAAGGATGCTTTTAAAAACACTTCAAACCCCTTCCATATTTATTTTTAATTTCTGAAATAATATCCATTTACATTTGTTTTTATGGATATGAGAGTTTTAATTGTGTGTAGCGAAATGAAAATTTTTATTTTCGCTTTCAGACTGGAAGTCATCTGAAGAGGCTAGAACCTTCACAATGTTGAGAGGGGGGCGTGGTGGCCGTCACAGTCCGGAGCTGTACCCCCACACACTAAAGTGTTCCAACGCGAGTGATACGAGCTCAGCATACAGTGGGAGCGACACCATGACTTCGGTTCACAGTTCTTTGGACATGGACATGGAGGTTGACCTCTCTGGTCTGCTTGAATCTATAGTTGATTCCGATGAAGAAGAAGATTTGGAGGAGAGCATGGATAGTCTGACTGTACGGGATGCTGTCAGAGAATGCCTTGAAAAGGATCCAAGTGAGAGGACTGATGAAGATATTGAAATACTCCTGGAATTCACTCAGCATTTGAAAGCATTTACTAACATGACATTAACAGTTCGTAGAGCACTCTGTGCAGTGATGGTCTTTGCAGTAGTTGAAAAAGCCGGCACAGTAGTTATGAATGATGGTGAGGAACATGACTCCTGGTCTGTGCTTGTTAATGGCCAGGTCGGTATTGAACATCAAAATGGTGAGATTGAACATCTAAATGTTGGTGATAGCTTTGGAATGGCTGAAGCGACTCTTGAAAAATTGTACCACAGAGGAGTTATGACTACCAGATGCGATGATTGCCAGTTTGTTTGTATCACACAATCAGATTATTATAGAATTTTGCATCAAGGCGAAGAAAACATCAGACGGCATGAGAATGAAAATGGAGTTGTTGTGTTAGTTACAGAGTTCAGAGGTGCGGCTGGTGAATCCGGGCATCAGCAAGGACATGTGGTCATTAGAGGTACACCTGAACATTTGATGCTCCAACTGGTTGAAGACAATTCTAGAGATTCCACATATGTTGAAGACTTTCTTCTGACTCATAGGACTTTTATTGAAAGTCCTCTAGTTGTAGCAAAACAGTTGCTAGCCTGGTTTTCTGAGTCATCTGTGAGAGATAAAGTTACTAGAGTTGTGTTACTTTGGGTCAATAATCATTTCACAGACTTTGAGACAGATCCAACTATGATGGAATTCCTGGAAAACTTTGAGATGGTACTGGAACGTGAAAAAATGGAGAGCCAATTGAGACTACTAAATATTGCATGTTCAGCAAAGGCAAGAACTAGAAGTGTAATATTGTCGCGGTCCTCACGAGATGAGCCCTTGAACTTCTCTATCTTGGGTGGATATGAAAGAGGATATGGCATTTTTATCCTCAAAGTTGAGAAGCACTCAAAGGCTGAAGAAGTTGGTTTGAAAAGAGGTGACCAAGTTTTGGAAATTAATGGTCAGTCTTTCCAACATGTCAGTCATGCTAAAGCAATGGAAATAATCACAGGATCCACTCATTTAAGCATCACAGTCAAAAGTAATTTATTAGCTTTTAAGCAGATGCTTTTAATGCCAGAGAATTCTCCAAGACAGAGAGGATGTGCCAATATGGTTCGCTGGCAGACTGACCCTCGGGCCCGTTTGTCCACAGCTGAACTTCTGAGTGATGACCCTATAACATTGACATCAGTGATCCAATCTCCGACCAAGAAACCTCAAACTTTAAGCATCAAAAAGGAACCTCAAAAAGGTTATATGACACTAGGAAATAAAAAATTACAAAAGGCTTTAATGAAACTAAACATTCTTCCTAAAAACACAATTAATGATGGTATCCATGCAGATGACAGTATTCTCTCTAATTCTGAATCGCTCAACAAAGCTAATACCAGTACATCATTTTATAATTCACACAGCAACCCAGACTTAATATCAATATGTTATGATGAATATCAGTCTTCAGATTATCCTGAGCATGTTTTGAAAGTATATAGAGCAGATCAAACTTGCAAGTATTTACTAGTTCACAAAGAAACAACCGCCAGAGAAGTTGTAATGCTTACATTACGGGAATTCGGCATAACTGACCCCAGTTCACATTTTTCACTGTGTGAAGTGTCTGTTGCTCAGGGGGGTATCATCAAACAGCATCGCTTGCCTGATCAATTGCAGAATCTGGCTGAACGTATTGGTCTGAGCTCCAGATATTATTTAAAAACAAATGGAATTAGCGAAACATTAGTACCTGATGAAATGGCACCAGAGCTACTCCGAGAGAGTGTTGTACATTTCCTGCAACTTAATGCCGTGGAGGTCGCCGTTCAATTGACTCTTCAAGATTTTTGCATATTCAGGCAAATTGAGAGCACCGAGTATGTGGATGATCTGTTTGAACTAAAGAGCCGATATGGCACACCAATGCTGTCACAATTCGCAGGACTTGTGAACAAGGAAATGTTCTGGGTTGTGACGGAAGTAGTCAATGAGCAAAACATAGTTCGGCGTTCTAAAATAATAAAGCAGTTCATTAAAGTTGCACGACATTGTAAAGAATGCAAAAATTTCAACTCCATGTTTGCCATCACTTCCGGACTAGGGCATGGTGCCGTTTCCAGATTGAGAATGACATGGGAGAAATTACCCACCAAATACGTCAAGCTCTTCTCTGATTTGCAAGCGCTGATGGATCCTTCCAGAAACATGTCCAAATATAGGCAGTTGGTGACAACAGAGCAAGGAAGGTCACCGGTTATTCCATTTTATCCCGTTGTAAGAAAGGATCTTACGTTTATACATCTAGGTAATGACACTAAAGTAGAGGGAATGGTGAATTTCGAGAAATTAAGAATGATCGCAAAGGAAGTAAGAACCCTCACCAACATGTGTAGTTCCCCATATGATTTGTTAACTTTGTTAGAATTAGGCAAGCAGCCTCCATCCAATGCTATGGTGGCTTTGAATCAACTGAACACTGGAGTCCAACAAGGTCAAGTGACCGTTAAAAGGAGGAAAAAATCATCTAATGTTCCAAATCATAAGAAAATGTTTGAGGAAGCCCAAATGGTTCGGCGGGTTAAAGCGTATTTGAATCGAATGCACGTAGAAACTGACGAGGAACGCTTACATGCTCTGTCCCTAGAGTGTGAGGGCGCAGGACCTGCCCCTGCCATGACTCGGCGTCGGCACCCCTCGCCGTCCTTGTCTACCACTAGTAGCGCCTCGTCGGCGAGTGAAAGCAAAAAGAGCTTCGCAGGAAACAAATTTGGCGCTGCCTCCCCACAAGCTGTTAGAAAGTTATTAGCATTATCCGAGCCCGCCAAAACGAGACCCCATCAGCCTCGACCACCGCCATCCGGGCCGTCTCCGTGCTCCCACAGGCGCGACGGGCCCGGTCCGGCCATTTGCTGTTCACGCGCGGCCCACGAAAGGTCACATTCGGATACACCCACCCCGATGCCGGTGGACTTGTCAGCTGAAAGTAGCAGCGTGACGTCATTAGTAAACTTGCCATTAAGGAAAACTGGATCGGCGACTTCGAGCGACAGCGGGCACGGGTCCTGCACGACGGCCAGCTGCGTGCGGCCGGTGCCCCCGCCGAGGATGCCCCAAGCGCCCTATACGCTCGCGTCGCAGGTGGCGCGTTTGGAGCGCCTCAGCCGTGCCCATTCCCACGAAGGCGTAACGCGCCAGTACGCCGATTTCTATCACGACGCGCCGGACGACGAGGACGACGACCAGCAGGTTTCCGCTGTTTGAAATTTCAATACTCTAATTAATGTCTATTTATATAGTTCGTTTTGTAATCTCACTCGATGAATAGAGAGCACGTGTTAAATACAATTATTTCTTTGAATATCATCGATATCTTATATGTAACCCTTATGATTAAGTTTAAAGACTGTATTATTTTAACATTAAGAACATTTCCTAGTGTTACATAGTGTAAAATTACATGTAAGCCATGCCTTTATTATAATTATTACTAAATATAACGTGACCCACCAGTTTCCAGTTATATCTAGAGATGTTTGATGTACCAATAAATACGTGATGTGTGTGTATTCACTGTTCGGTATCTTCTACATTCCGTTGTTTGTATATTATTTTTATAATTGCGATTATTTATAATATGCAACTTAGACCAAATAATAATTAATGTACCTTTTAATATTTACGATTCAGATTGGTTTTTTTTAATTGTATAATGTAGTGATTTTGGTAGCTTTGTGGACCAATAATATGTTGGGAAATTGTCTTATGGTAGCAGTTTGAAATATGTTTATATTATGATTTTAATTGTAAATAATAAAACTATTAATTTAGTAATTCATCCATTGTTTATTTAAAGTCACTTTTGGTACCTATGTTAGTAATGACATTTGAATTCGTTATATGATTCGCGAATATGTTCTTGTCAGAGGTTTTTTGTAAATCTCATTAGCTAATATAAACATTATAATTTAAATTCTTGTATTATTGATAACCATAAACCACAGGTCACATGAACATTTATGTTTGCATTTTACCCTTTTCTGTAAATACATTTAGCCTTCCTTTGTTACTATTTATTGTCTCTTATATTTAAAAAATATCAATTGTTTAACTTTCATATCAGCAATTCGAATATAAGTAGTATTGCAACTCCAAAATTTGTGTAAATCTTTAATTGGGAATGGCAACAAATTATTTATTACCAATATCGACATATCATCTAATGAACTTATTCATTTTTTAAAATAAAAAGCAACTTGAACAATAGCTTACAATCAGACTGTCAGTAAATAACTAAAACTACAAAATAAAAAGAATTATGAAATGTACTCATAAAAATTTACAATGTTACAATGTTACTTGACAATTTGTATATCTATTTACATATATTGTTCTTCTGTAAATGTAGAATATTTCAAATGTACTATCTGAACTGAGCAACATAATCGGCTTCAAGGGGATGCAAATTGGGTGCCGGAATGACCAGACTATGCAAAGGAGGGCCCAGTGTGCAGGTCTGCATGTCATCTATCGACTTCGCTGCGATTCTTTGATCTGGAGCGCCAACTCTTGATAGTCCTATCGCTAAGTGGTCCTTGGTTAAACCTGAAAAAGAAAATCATAGGTACTAATCACTCATTGCAATAAACAATGATTTAACTCTTTAGAGTGACTATGTAAGAATGCTGCTTAGTAGAGAATAATATATCATTAAGAACTAGCCGAAGCGCTCGGAAGGTGTATGAATTGGCACATAACATGATAACCATAGTAGTACCAGAGCTCTAGTTATTGTAATAAATTAATAAATGAAATGCAATAAAGCAAACTCTTGTCCGTGGCTTTAGATGTAATATAAATTAGTTATATTACAGATAGATAAATCCATATTTATTTATTTATGTAATATAGCACATCACAAATGTCAATGAATTGCTTAAGTGAAAATAGCTTGTATCTTTACTGTTCTTAAAACAATACATCTTTTATCTTGAAAAATTGTTAGTTTTTAATAATACATATATTTTTATGTATTGACTATAACCCTTACATTGCGTTTTGAAACAGAATCCTATCCTTCACTTTATAATCCTATATTATTATTGTTCACTGTATAATCTGAGACTTATATCAATAATAGTATGTTAACATGTTCCATGAAGTTTGAATGATTTTCCATTGAAGTGTGCATGGCGAGTGTAAGACCTACGCTTAAAAGATTTAAAAAAGTCGTTAACGTAACTCCACGCCTGTAATCCCCGAAGAGGTAGGCAGAGGAATGCAGAACACTCCCATGTTTCACCGGTTACGTTTATGTCCCACTATGAAATAGGTGGTGAGCGTATTGCCATGCATCGGGCACATGTCCAGACTCCGATCCACTACCAGAATTCTATTAGAAATTTCACCAGATTTTCTAGTAGAAATTTTCTAATTAGAAAATTTTGTACAATTATTTTTTATAAGATTTTCTTTAAATTAGAATTGCAAATGGCCTGTTAGTGCAGTGGGGGTCATATATGCTCCACATTGCACAGAAAGTGTTAATAAGAATGCATAAACTTTTAAAAACAACAGTAATTATTTACATATACAGTGAGCATGATATCATGCTCACTGTATATGTAAATAATTACTATTCAAATTATTCAATGATTCATTAATTATATTATCATTGTCTTTGATGCAACCATTACATTAATTAAATTTACAACCAATATGAAACAGGTGGCAGCACTATCTAAACACTAAAATTATTAATTTGAAATACTTAATACTAATATTTTCAGTACATCTGTGGTTAACATTGATTTTGCAATATCATTCAATGTATTATGGCCAGTTGGATCTCAAGCACTTACACTAAATATTTAATTACCTGCATTTGTTTGGTCGTCTATTATCTGGACTAGCTGCATTGCGGCTTCACTCACACTCATGAATCTAGGATCCATGTACTGGCGAACTTTCTTCGTCAGGGACTCTTCAGTGGGCTCTTTGACTTTTATGTCTGTAAAAAGAGAACCGTAGCTTATATTAAGATTGCTATTGAAACACACTGGGCATTCATTTAAAATTCTTTTTCCTCCTTTGGGGATTACAGGCGTATACGTTTTTTTTTTCTTTTTAAATTTCTTGTCTACCTCATCGGTCATGTTCATTGCAACTGTGACTGCCAATTGAAGGGACCTGTGTTCAAATCCTGGATCAAGCACTATACGATTTTTCTAATTTAGAGTTAGGATTTTCCTACCTAGAAATTTGTAGACTTATAGGCTCTTAGTCGGAATTTCTGTCCGGTGTATGACAATAAGCTACCTAAACACCACCTATTCCATGATGGGTCAGAAACAACTGGTGAAACATGGGAGTGCGGTACAGTTCACCATCACCACAGATAGCAGGGGTGATGTTGTGTTTAACATCCTTTGTTGATTTAATGAAAAATTTTATTGAACATATCTACTGATGAACTGTTTGCAGTGTTGTTTTATCATCATACATGGCCAAATACTAATTTAAAATAATCATAAAATGAAAATATGATTATAATTTTGTCTCATCAACATTTTCATTGTCTCACTGTTGGACATTATACTTGCACTTTAGATTTTACATTAACTTACTGCGACAAAAATTAACATTTAATTTTAAAATTAATTTTCAATTATATTACTTCAAGTTGAGTTATCAAAGGAAATATTTTCTTTAGATTTGAAACAAAACACCTAAAAGGCATAATGTGTGCAAATTTCTTGAGAAGTTTCCAATGATCTTTTCAAAGAAGCTGTCCGGTTTCCATGTGTCCGTCCAGTATGGGATGGACACTGTCTCTCCAAAATTGTACAGCTGCAGCCCGCAACAGCTCACAGCATTCATTATTGATGCATTATGAATTATCTGGAAATATGTTTTTAGTGAAGTGTACAAGACATTTCTTTGCCTACTTCCGTGTGGATGGCTGGTATAATGTTAGTTTTTCTACATTTGAATATGTTACATTACATTAAGGTCCTCTAGTCATAGAGTATTGTGTGGCAAAAATATATGTCTATGGTCACAGCTTCGATACACCTCTTCTACAATATTCTTATAAAATGTTTTTAAAATTACAAAAGAGTTTTGCATGTAAATAAAATAAAATGATGTGTAGACAACTAAATTTTCATGGAACCGATCAATATTCTTTGTACGAAGTTGTGAAAGTAATTAAATGAAAGTCACTAATGATTGACAAAGTTGTGAAAAATGTAACAGCTTTTGATTGTTTTCTTTATACACTCAGGGAAACAGATAGATATGCAAATAAACGATATAAATTTGAAAGTCCCCTTACAATATGTGATCACCATCATATTATGGTATGTACTACACCCGAGGCACCAATAAATTGCCAGTATAAAAAAAAACATTACATGATTATTGTAAAGCCTTATGTACTTACACCATACCTCAGAACAAAGTTCATTCCGCTTGCTTAAAGTAAGAGAGCATGTTACCTGTGTATCAACACCATATTCTTTAGCTCTAAGTAGCACATCCGTGTGAGTAGTGGCACCCAAGGGATCTCCAACCACTAACAGAGCTACATCACTTGTCTCAGCCTCCTTTATTATACCATCTATACCACTCTCACAGAGCTCTCGGTCTGCTAATATTAGAGGTCTCCCATAAAACTCTTCCTGGAATATCAAATATATAATTCTTAATACCTATGAAGTATCAAAGATGGCACAAAATTGTTTTTGAGTTTTTATTTCAAAATTTTTATGAGAACTACTTAGTGTAGAATGTTTTATTCTGAGCTGAAGAAATTCTGGATTTTAACCCATACCTATATGCACCAGATCTCAATAAACATGTGTGTACTACAAGAAGTTGTATAAAACGAAAACATAACTTCACACCTGTAATCCCCGAAGGGGAATGCAGAGCATTGTATAAAACTATTATCGTCATTGGCCTATCTCAGTCCACTGCTGGCCATGTAAAATAAAAAAATAAAAAAGGAAACCTAATAGGGACAATGTGTGTAAATTTCTAGAAACATTTCCTATGCGTTACCAGAAACATATTTAT
Organism: Mysoria ambigua; assembly: GCA_018245875.1. Classification (NCBI taxonomy): domain Eukaryota; kingdom Metazoa; phylum Arthropoda; class Insecta; order Lepidoptera; family Hesperiidae; genus Mysoria; species Mysoria ambigua. The sequence continues at coordinate 2,310 of DWEI01001204.1, read as the reverse complement.
TTAATAAATAATGAATACAGTGAGGTGCTGTGAGCTGCAGCAGTGCAATTGTATAAAATGAAACTATAGCTGAATTGAAATGATAATTACATTTTTCAAAATAACCCAGATATTGAGATAGAGTAGTAGACACATCAATTTCGAAACGTAATTTAAATTCAGAATTATGATTTGATTAGTTAAATGTATGTAGACACATATGGGTAAAATTAATAAAAAAATAATAATATTTACCAATACATCTTTACCAACTGTGAGTATCGATGTATAACCTTCCAAATAAACCTTGTCGCATGCTTTGATAGTTTCTAGTCCTCTTACTGTAATGTCTTTAGCATCACCCAATCCCAGGCCGATTAAATAAAACATTATGCTTTAATTAACACTATCAACATACATTGCCTATTTTATACGCGGTCTCTGGTTTCACTTTTCTAATATACGGCTTATAGTTATCATTATCACTTATCAGGTAAATGAGATTCAAGTTCAACTTCACGTGTTAATGACAAGACAACTGATCAGTATAAAATACCGGGTATGACAACTGTGACAAGTGTGAGATGTTATACATAGTTGAGAAAATGCACTGTATAATATTCCAGTACGTGGATAAATGAATTGATTGTTTTATTTATTACTTTCAAATTTCAATAAACTTCGCAATTGTTCTTTTGATGTTGTTTTGTTGACTACTACGATAACAAATAAAATTGTGATCAATTTTTAGTTATGTATTAAGTGTTAGGAATAATGTTTTAAGAAATAAAGCATAAAGTTCCTGCACATTGATTAATTTGCATTTTATTAGGTATTTAGATACAATATGCAGATTCAGAGAACCGAACAAACTCCGAACCTTCTTACTGACTAAAAACTTAAATAAAAGTAGGTTACGATTTGCTTATTCACTCTGATAAATAATAAATAAATAAATATAAATCTTAGGACATCTCCACACACTAATAATAAGATGCTATATTATATATTATATTAAATCAAAGTTATTTTTTTATATTATGTACTTGGCTTATGTTGTATTTGAATACTTAGCTTATATTATTTTTGGATGGATGTTACTACTTATGTTGACTTTGCTTTTGTCATGTCATGTCATTCTTTCTTATCTTTGATTGATCTGTCATTGGTTACATTGTGATAGGTACAATGGGATTTAACTGTTGTAAAAATAAATAAATATTGTAATAATATATACCATAAGGCTCCTTTTATTTATTATATTTTATTTTACCTAGCTGCTAATCGTATAACATCACAAATAATACGGAGATGATTTCACGGAAAGGACAAAAAGCTATAAACGAAGGCGTCGTTGGCAAATATGTGAAAAAAGATACACCACCCGATTTACCAAGTGAGTGGTACTCCAGTACACGGACCTCTATGAACATTTTTCTTCATAGTTCTATAACAGTGCATCCATATTATACCTATTGACATCCAACTAGTTATGTAAAGTGCAATGGTTTCCTTTTCAGTTATAAATGTTTGGACAACGGGCAATAATAGGCGGCCACGTAGCCAGCCGTTTGCAGCTAGCGATGGTCACACACAAAGCATTGAAAACAAATTTGGTAAAGCCCAGACCATGAGTGGTCATGCCGGCAAGTATACTCCAAGTGAGTCTGTGCCCAACTTAGCTCACAGGTATGTTCTGTTATTATAATTGAAAACAGTAGAATTTAATGTGTATTCTGGCTTGGAAATACTGCAGCATGACTTTATTGATCTAGAATGGATCTAGATTTGACAGGTCCGCTAGTGCAGCGGTTAGTGGACCTGACTCTTGTGTCAGGGGTCCTGGATTCGATTCCCACCCAGAATAAATATTTATGTGATGAGCACAAGTATTTGTTCTGTGTCTGGGTGTAACATATATATTTATATGTATATATATAGTTATAATATGTATATATGTTATAAGCTGTCTGGTTACCATACCACAAGCTTGACTTGACACTTACTTTGGGATCAGATGACCGTGTGTGGAGATGTCCTAAGATATTTATTTTTTTAATTATGTCAGACTGTAAATAAACATGTAAATTCAAAAATTCTAACTGTTACTAGTCACAGTTATGCATAGTGCACAATTCATAATTTGTGAGGCCTCAATGCAATTTTATTTATAAAACCTATATAGTACTTACAATATTATTAATGTTTTACAATCTCACCTAGCATGTATTTATATGCTTCAAATGTGTTGACATAGGTATATAGAAAAATTTTCAACTATCTTTGAATGTGATATCTGAATTCATTTCAACTGTCTCCTGTTCAGATATA
>DWEI01001203.1:0-17517 GCA_018245875.1 Mysoria ambigua | reverse complement strand
AACCGGTGAATCGTGGGAATATTCTGCATTCCTCTGCCTACCCCTTCGGGGATTACAGGCGTGAAGTTACGTATTATTGATATGCTACGATTTGTTTTAGTGGTGGATTGGGTCGAGAGTAGTAACTTTTAATTTACTTGGAACAATAATAATTTGAACGTGTTTGCTCAGCGAGGGGATTACGGGCGGGATCCCTCATGGGAGGCATGTGTCCAGCGGTGGGCCACAATAGGCTGATGACGATGATGATAAATGATTGTTCAATACAGATGAGTCGAAAGAAGTTTCTTACAAATGCTGTTAGAACCTCTAGTCTGTAATCTCCGAAGCGGAAAGCAGAGGACCACGCTCCTACGGTTCACCAGTACTTGATACCACTTCACTTATATATCTCTATCCGCACTCCAACGCTGATAAAGTGTGAATATTCTGTACATTTTATATATAACATTTTCTACAATATCTCCCCAAAACCATGGCGTAAGCAATAACACGAAAATACCCGTCACAAGGCATTATCGGGCTTTGTTCTAAAATCCATGGGTATCCCGTATCAATGATAATGAGAGCAAATTTACCCGTCATATCCCGCCCAGTTAAACCGGGATTCGCAGGTACATCCCTAGATAAGCTCGACGATTAAATTATATAAAGCGATACAAATATAGGTACATATTTACATATGTATATATGTGTAAATGCTGTAGCTTTAGTAACCTAAATGTTATTTCATTACTTTGGACTGTCTCATTGCTTGAGCGGTTGCGAGCCCGATTGCTGATGTAGAGGTCCCGGGTTCAGATCCCGTGTCGGGTGATTCTAGATTTTTCTAACTTGCAAGTAAAGTTAATCAATTTGTAGTTAAGAAATTAACATTTCTAGTAGTGGCTTGCAATACGGGTTTGTGTCCAGGGTCTGGCAATAGGCCCACCTCTTATTACATAGCAGAACGTAAACGTAACTGATGAATCGTGGTACCGCACTGCTTAACCTACCACTTCTGGAATTACAGGCGTGACGTTATGTGTTTGTTTCGCTTTTATTCTAGATTATGGGGTGTGGGTACTTTAATTAACCGGTGTGTTTATTTATTCCAATCCCGAGAAGAGGTATTTGACGTAGAAATATAATGATTTATTTATGGTTGATTATTGACAGTTTGCAAGTTCTGAAACTTGTGCGAAAACTGAAGCACATATAAACGTACTAGTATTAGCAAAGCTCAGTAAATTATTCACTTTACAAAGCAACAAATAGATGCGACTTCTTCGGTTCTAATTCCCTTCTGGTGCGGCGCGGTCCGAACGCTAGTCTGCGTTCATTAAAATGATTAATATGTGTGAATTATATGTGTAATTGTATCGAATTATATGTGTAATGAATAATATTGGTAACGTGTGTGAATGTCTAGTTATAAATTCATATATGTGCGCAGTTTTCTTCAGTTCAGTATAAAACGCCGTAAAGTTGCAAGTTATTATTATTATTTTTATTATTATTTTAAATATTAGATTGGGACATCTCCATACTCGACCATATGATCCCAAAGCAAGCTTCAAGACAGCTTGTGTTATGGTAATCGGACGACTTATAAATTACAAATATATATGTAAGTATATACTTATACAGATAATTTTTACACGCATAAAACATTTGTCGGTTTCACACAAATATTTAGTCGGGGTCGGAATTGAACCCATGACCTCCACGCAACAGGCAGGTTCTCTAACCACTGCGCCAACGCGTCATTGTACTATGATACAACTTTCATATTGGTAATACGAATAAGGACTGTTCTTAGTTATTTCGATGCAATTCTGAAGCCAATGTCAGACATGTTGGTGATATTATATTTGATATCAATACATAAGTAAACTTCAGCGTTAGTTCGGGATTTCGCCCCAAACACGGCGATGTCGGATCCCGGCAAATCCCTTATAAGCGGTAATAGGTGCAAATTTGCCGGATTCGCGCTGTAAGCCGTGATGTGCTGCTTACCGGGCGCCATAATCTTGCCATGGAAATAGATAATGTCCTTATTAAAGTTCACAGTAAAATTTACGCTAGGTTGCACACCTTCTGTGTTATATCATTTCACATAAGTATTGATAACATTGACTGCCTTGTTGGTCGTGTTGGTTGCAAGTGCGACCGCCGATCGGGAGGTCCCGGGTTCTACAAAATTTTCTAATTCAGATTAATTACTACTAATGTATAACAATAGACTGAACACCTATTCCATAACCGGTGAGACGTGGCAGTGTTCCGCATTCCTTTGCCTACCCTCTGGGATCACAGGCGTGAAGTTACGTTACGTATTAGTAACAGTTACTAAATCGCCAAGTCAAGTCCCTAATGGGTTAGGCAGACGGCACACAATACCAAATGTCTCTGTCCTCGCAGACCTAACATGCTTCCTCTAGATTTATCACTTTCTTCATAGATAAATGGAAAGCTTAGAACATGTATACAGTCTGAATGTTGGTAGACGCCGGCGTCGTCAGTCTCACCTCTTTTGACCGAATAGGCTAGATAAAGACTGATGTGGGAGTCGGATATCAATGAAACCGGCAAAATAATATTTGTAATATTGAATGACTCATTCATAGGAAGTACCTTGTCGGCCGCCACTTTTATAAAATAATGTCTTGTGTTGCACTTCTCTGTCTAGTTCCTGGGGTGTTAAATGCGTGATGTTACAAATGTATGTTAAAGCAATAGCTCCTATTTAATAAAATCATTTTTTTATAAGCCATACTGATATTTACCCAGCTTGATTTTCCGTAGCCTCATTTATTTTATTTCGAGTGAATTAAAGGCGTTGCATCTGAATATTTACAACAACATAACAACCAATATCGTCTACGCACAGAAAAAAAATTCAATACTAAACAAATATGGTTATCGTAACCTAGAGAAATGAGACAATTTACTTAGGCTGTCAACAATTTCTCAATCATTGCGATTCGGATAGATCCCGAACAAACTATATAAAAATGTTGTTATATTTGTACATATGTATGTTACATTTCACAACTCATTAAAGAGTAGGTACAATAAAAGAATTTTTTGGCTGCTATGTGATAATGCATCATGTAGGTCTTAGGTCCGCCACGTTCTTCAGTCTGAAACAGAACACTTTGAGCGGCAGAACAAAAATATGTGAAACGGTGGTTTGTTGGATCAACATCTTTGCTGTCGAATAAACAAACGGTGCCGGGATTACGTCTGTCATAAATTACAATCCGATAAAATTGAAATTCGATTACACACTTTTGACACCTTCTCGCTCGTGTTTACGGAATTTTTAGCCAAGTTTCGGAATCAATTAAAAGTTTAATTTGAATGATTACGAATTCACCAATTAATTGAATTCTTGTGCTCGGCATATTAAATATTGATTACTGGTTTTTATTGTATACACGAAGCTTTTTAATTTTGGTTCCGTTCGGAATGTTATCTTGAAATATTGTATTGAAGTTCTGTGTTCTATGCAGTCTTTACGAGTAATGTGAACAACATTTAGAAAACAAGGATAAAGAAAAAGAAAATTAAAACAGGTTGGTGCTCATGGCCGTCTACTTAATTATTTCTTTTATTTATCTTATATACTGATATTTGATTAAGAGTGGTATTTGCTATCTTATTTGAAGATTGAGGAAGGATATTTGCTACCTGAAAAGTCATGTACACTGTGTTAACACATAATTTTAAAGGCTTACATTATTTACCAACTGTGCTCGCGACTTCTTCCGCTTGGAATCCTAAAAATTTAAAGTGTAAGTGTCTAAGTTACTCTTCATGACATCAGCTATCTACCAGTGAAAGTCTCATAAAAATCGGACTAGCCGTTGTAGAGAATAGTCCAAATAAACTGACAGACAGATAGACAGACAAAAATGTTATTTTAATAGACACTCCAATTTATTTATCTGTGTGTATCTGTATACGTATAAATAATACAGTAGCCCGTTAATAAATATGAACAAAGTTCATCGGAGTTGTTCAGTTAAAACAAGCTATACAACTTGCGGTAAGACTTACATATAGCACGGATACCGACCCAGGGAATGGGACACAAAGTTGTATTGATTTTTTTGTGGTAGTTTTTCTAATTCGGTTTTTTATTGTTACTATGGTCAAAAAAGTTGATACAGAATAAAAACGTTCGTCGCGTCTCTTCTGCCGTTTGTCGAAGCACCGATCCCGTTTCGATTTGTAGAAGCATTAGCTGGATTAAATTCAATTTAATTGAATTAGGAACTGAACTGCAGATGCACAATTCCCGCGCAAGTTTCCGTTCTGCCGCCATTTATTTCCGATTCGATAAATCAGGCTATCCACGCGCGGGAAAACATGGGTTTGCTTTGAAAATGGAACCCATTAAATGTACACCCTTTTTCTTTTCTGTCTCATTCGTCTATAGATTCTTTCGTACCTCCTTCGTGTTTTCGTATTCCACTTCGTTTCATCCTAATTGTGCGCGGTGTTACGTGTTTTACCAGTGGCGGGTGAACTGTTTCTAATTGTAACTGGAAAGTCTTGTTTCAAATTTGAAGAACATTTTGTGTGAGGATTTCTTTCGTGGTACACTCCTAATTGAATGTTGTTTGAATAGCTTGTATCTTAATTGACTTAGCTAATTCAATTTGTCTTCTTCGTACTGATTTTAATTAATCCTTAGGTTAAATTGACTTAATGGTGTGAAATGTCGAATATTCGCATCGCTCTTGAGAAATCCTTGATGTTAGATATTGTAGAGAATAAATGGTCAATATTTCTTAAAATATCAACGTATCAGTGCTTGTATTGTTATAATTCTCTTTATTACATATTCGTGTAAGCTATTCCAGAGAATAACGAATCGAAAGTCTTACGTTTTAGTCTATATCAAATCTTTCCAAGCGGAACATCACTGGATGTGAAAGTCAGACAAAGTACCAGTGGGGGAGAAAAAGTGTTATTAAAATCTGTAACAATTTTTTTAAATATTTTTCATAAAAAAAATAATTGTAAGATACATTTCTGTAAGCCACATTTTTGTTGAAGAAGAGCTGAAGATTGAGTTCAGTGGCGTACTTGTGAAGAGGCGTATGTCTAGCGGTATGATGATATGTGTTACATATAGTTTTATGAGCTTCCTCAGACATGCTTGGTAACGTGTACTCTCGACCGTCGTCTGGTCACACGCCAGCAAGCCGGTGTTTGTTATCGAGACTGTAAGCACTCTCCGCTCCAGTGGGCGCGGGGGCGGTGCAGCGGCGCGCGCCCGCGGTCGCCGTGCACCTCGTTAGTTCCAGGTAATTTGTCGCGCGCGGCCGGAGTTCAACCTGCTGCGTTTTTTTGCCCTGGAATTTATACACCAACTTAGCGAGCTCACCCGAGTGGCAAGTTCACCGCATCGAGGTTTTGTTACTTACACTACCACCAATGAAGGAAGATATATTGCTCACGAATTTTTAGGTTATGTAGTGATTCTATAATATTTTGGCTCACATTTGTCTAATTGTGGAATGCTTATTTAAATTAAATAGCTCTCATGTTGTGATTATTTTATTTTGTTCTCTTATTTTCTCCAATTCTTGCATCTAGTTGATGGTCTTATAGTTTGAAAAAGTCAGTTTTGATTTTGCTTATCTAACTTTAGCTAATATTGTTTCAGAAATGTTTCTGAGGAAGTACTTTTGGAGCTGCATGAAATCAGTGCAGGGAATAGTCGGTATAATAAGATCGTAACTCGTACTTAAATTGCAATCAAAAGTTTCATAATCTGCCCATAAATTGTAGTTCCTAGCATTAGAACTATCTCCCTTTGGGCATTGGCTCTGCAAGCAGATAGAGAACTTGGCCGATAAATTGCATCCTCTAGGGAACTAGAGCCTGGCCTGAAAGGTTATTAATTGCTTCATTGCACACCTGGCGCGAAAACCTTCGCTAACGACCCTCTGTTTAATATTAGATAACGGATTTTTTTGTCAGACACGAGCTACTCAATATCAGGTTATGTACAGGTGACATATAACTAACTATAACAGTGTAGATTATCTGGAGAACAGTAATGTTAACATATAAGATGGAATTTTAAAAGGTAGCTCTGGAATTAAATCAAATTTGCGCTGATTATCATAATCTACAATCTACCAAGAAATATTTGATGATTATGTAGTCTTTAGTTTTCTTCTATGCCATAAAAATCTTAAAGCCATAAAGTGTTTTCAGGGGCCCGTACTTCAGCTGTCCGTATGCTTCACAACGATATTCGGGTTATAAGTTGATGCAAAATAGACGTAGCCCTAAGGGTTTCAATAAAAAAAATGTCTAAATCTTACAATATAAATAATAAGAAACACAAAGTCCGCTGATTACAGACGATCTGACTCACTGGAAGATATTACTGCGTTAAAGTCTTCATAACGATGTATTACGAGACAGGAAAACTTATTCTCACCGCCCGAAACTTCTGAGCGGCGAAACAACGAAGCATTATACGGCGCAGTGAACAGCCTGTGTTTTGTTTGCGTTTTTCTTGCGGCGTCCCGGCGCTGCTAATTGTGATGAATGGCCCTCGCCGACGTCGCGGAGCCGATTCGTTTACAACCGGACGACGGTGTCACGACCGGCGCTCGCGACGCGCCGACACGACTCGACGAGAGTGCGCTATGACGCTCTTTAAACTGATAATTTATTCTGTATTAGTGGAGTCGATAACTAAATAAGTGTTATATACTTATAGTTCATAGCATGTTATAAACTTTATCAATTCGTTGTGAATGAGATTAAGTCAATTTATTCATTTTTTTTTTATGCTGCATGGTAATAGTATCACCACATATTCCTCAGTGGGACGTAAACGTAACTGGTGAAATGTTGGAGTGTTCTAAACTCCTCTGCGTACTTCGAAGGGATCTAAGATGCGTGGGGTAACGTATTTTTTTACTTATTTACGTTTTTATTTATTCACCTATTCCAATGGCAAAATTATAATATAATTACAAGTTTTCCATGCGATTACAGTTATTTACTTTGTGCTAGGAAATTATAGGTGAATTATGAAGTTAACGTTTTCGATGTCAGTTACTTTTCCAAGGGTGTCCATAACTTCGCGTCTTATGGGGATCCTTAAGAATTTAGTTTTAGGCGTGATAATTATTAAGTAAAATGACATCGTTGCATACACGCCTTCCATTCATGCTGACCTTGCTCTTCGAAAAGGATTATGTCTTCCCGATGATTAGGAACTGCTTTAAAACTTATAACGTCTTGACATCTGCGCAAATGTACAATGATCGACCATCGCGGATTGTGGTCCACGTGTGTTTCCATTGTAAGGAGAGATTTGCAATTCGAAGCGGGCATGAAAAATGTTGTAAGCCGAATAATTAAGATACATCTTCTTTTCTTTCCAAACTTTACACAAAATATATTACTTATAAATACATACATAGAAATGTAACTTGTTCTTGTGCTATACAAAAACCGCTAATTTTATATTTAGAACGTTATGCTACGTGTTGTATGGAAATTTAATATAAGGTGTTTGTATTATAAACGTCGCAACTGTCACGGTAACTGGTCGTGTCGTGTCCGTACCGTGACGTAGAACACAGCGGTCAGTACATCTACTCGCAGAAGGCCACTGCGTGTGAATTACAGATTCTTTTGTGTAATTTATGTCGCAATTTAATGTTTATTCTTTTCTGCGTTGTTTGTCCTCAGGTTTTGTTTATTACGCGGCGACGGTGTTTTCATTTCTCTCGGTAACGCCGCTCTGTGGACGGCTTAAGTAATTGTTCGTTGCAAGTAAGCAGATAATGCGTTTAGCTTTTTATCTGTAATATGAAGCGGGGAAGGGTGGGGGTAAGTTTTTCTTCCTTGATTTGCTTTTTTTACGCGATATGGTGGCACGGAATCTTGAGTATATTATTGCGAGTACTCGAGATATTGCCATTAATACTCGTATTAGTAAATATTGCGTACAAATTGAATTGTTAATTGTACTATTTAATTGAAAGGTTTATATAAAAATAAAAAAAACAGTGAACATTTAAACCAATCTTTATTATATTGTCACGCTAAGTCCTTTACGGGGAAGGATGATAGGATCAAAATTATAAGTATAAACTCACTGAGACATTTTCTTCAAGAAGGTAAAACTTTGAATATCCAATTTATTACAATCGATAATCGAAAACAATGACAGGAACACAAATATCCCAATGTCCAAGTCCACAATTCACACACCGCGAGCGCCATTGTAATCTTAAAATAAACACGCCAATTTCTCTTCGCAACGTCTTTAAATACCGCAAGTGGAGTGTAAAAATGTCAGCAGCGGGGTTTATTTATTACACAAGTTCTCAGCCGGAACTGGAAACAAAGCTTTAATAGCTACAAATCGACGGCGTTCTCTTTCGAGCCGCGGGTAAATATATTGTCGGCGAGTGCCCACTGTACATAGCTAATACTCCTCGAACTCACTCTCTGCGCGTATTTCACTCGCGTTTTTTCCGTGCGTCACTGAACACAACGATTAAATTAACAATTTCACTTTTAAACGTTTCATTAGATTTTACGTAAGTTTAGGATTAAATTACTCTCTGATTTATTCTATGCAGCCACTTTGTGATTTCTCATATATTGCATTCGATTTACTGTCTCAGATTTTCGGACACGCATGAGCTACGCCGAACAAAATATACCCTATGAATTTTCTTACTATCGTCACCATTACTTATTACTATCTTATTGTTCATAAGAATTTTAATGAACTAATTGTCTTAAGTATCGTTGAGGAACTTTACTGCGTAGAAATATTTAATTAAATGAGAAATGCTTAATAAAGATTCGAATTCCAATCATCCGTAGTGGGACAATGAAAAACTAGCGAGCTTTACTGTTAGAAGGGGATTAATTGAATTGAATTTCAAGTTAATTTATTAGCGAAAAAGCGTCAGTATTAGAAATAATGAATATTGATTAATAGTAATTATAAATCCCTCTGTATAACATATCTGCCAACATGTATTCGAATTTAATGTTAATGTCTTGAACATGTATTCGAAATTTATGTAACCGTCTCGAACAAATATTCAAAGTTTATGAAACCATCTCAAACATGAGTTCAATATCTCGTAATCGTTTCGAACATGTATTCGATGATAACGCAGCAGTCTTGTACGTGTATTCGATGTTTATGTAACTGTCTTGAACATGTATTCGAAGCTTATGTAACAGTTTCGAACGTGTATTGGACGTGAAAGTGCGTCCGTTTTTAAACTGTGACTGGACGTACGTAGTGAGGCTTCAGTTGCTATGTGCCATCGATTTTGTTTCGCTTTCCGTTTGCGCTTTTTTTAGCGACAACATTGAAATGTTGGCTTTGAGTTTTCAACGTTCTATATCCAATGAATTATAACGTCTTACAAAATTCCTACACGATGTTCACGTATCAGTATTCACTGTTACTGGCTGGTTTCAAAAGCAAAGCGTAAGTTCTAAAATCGTAGCATTAGTTAAAATTATTGTTATACAGATGGTGTTTTTATAGTGCGTTTTAATTTTGCATCTCATAAAGTAGACCCAAATATTAGAAGCAATCTGACACTTGTAAAGTTTTATAATTTTTACTATAATAATATCTGCAATTTTTATGTCTTAATAATTGTCTATAAACAATCAATAGAATATAGAAAATGTCTACATCATAACGGACTTGGCGTGGTGACATAATAATATAAAATACATTTATTAAGTTGTTTTTCGTTTTAAAAGTTTATTGTCTTTGAGGTTTATTGTCTTGCAGGCTTGAACGGATAGAGATATTTGGCAGTGCTGTCTGCCTAACCCGTAAGGAACTTAGGTTGCCGATGTCATAAAAATAACGATGACTGTGGACTTAATAAAATGTGATAGAGTAAAATAAATATGCTTAACGATAATCGACCTTACTATCATGTAGTATTAAAGCTTGTACCGTCGAATGGCGTCAAAGCATTAAGACCTATAATTGAACAATGAAACAGTAAGCCGGAGCGCCATTAAAAGCGGAAACCAATAAAATTTTACTGTCCTGATTACGTCGAAATCTGTATTTCGTTTACAGCCTCCGAGGCCTTATTCTTCGAGATGTTTAATTCGTTTAGGTTCTTGTAAAACCGAATATCAATTAACCTATATTTGAAATGATATTCTGTGCAAATGGCGAGAACACTCCTATATTAAAATTCGTCTAGAGTATCATTCTGTGGTATGAATTTAAAATCCATTCCGAGTTAAATGCTAAGGCAAGTGACCACTGGCTGGAGATATTGAAGCCTATTGTCGAATACCTTCAAATCCCGGTCGAAATAACCAACTTGAGTCTCTACGAATACGTTGATGGAAATGTATGTACAGCATCAACAGTTCAACAATAAATGTCATACAACACATGCAATAAACATATAGCCTTTTGGAGTACGACGCTGAAATAGGCTTCGCATGAGGGAATCCCCACGCTAAGTATGCGACCTACCAGCACTTATAAATGCATAGATATTTATGATTTTTGACTTCGACTTTGACTTTGGTATTTATTCTATCTACATATAACATATACTTGTACTAAAAAAAATATTTGTCCTGAATCGGAATTGAACCCACGGCCCCCGGCATAGCAGTCTGGTTCACTGACTATCGGACCAACCGAAATGCACTAGCTCCTACGCAAACATCGTTCTTACGTTCTCAATTGATTTCTCACATCAATCTATATGTCGTCGAAGGGGTAGGCAGAGAATTGCAGTACTTCGATTTTTCAGCGGTTACGTTTAACGTCCTCACGAACAGAAGGTGAATCTTCTACCACGTCATCCATCCGTCTATTAGCCTTTACAAAAAACACTGCTAGATTAAGACCTTTCTTAAGATCACAATGCCATACATCGGTCATAAATCTACACTCCGAGACACCACATATAACTATTAACAGCTATTTTTCAATTACTATACGCCATTCCGGCACATACCGGTAGAGTACGCTCCATTTGATCGTCTTCCAATCTTGACTCTCCGTCTGTGTGTCCGCGCGGAGTCGCGTCACAATGCCTTTTGTATCCGCTGCCTCTTCTAGAGCTGATTGTCGGTCGCCTGCGGACGGTCCGTTGCTACGCTACTGCGAGCGATCTCCTCGAGTGGATCTTTATAGCGCTGTGATCCAAGGCTTGTTCCGCATTGTAAAGAGATCGCTATTATTAGACGTATTCTGTTTCAGAGAACATTGGTATTAAAGAAATGAAAACGAAACCATGAACAATACCCGAATAGGTCCGAAAAGTCCAAAATTAGGTATATAAATGCTCTTATATATAAATATATTCTTATATATAAATGCTTTTTTAAATACATTAATGAATAAAATGCTCTTAAGAGACTCCTATGTTTATTTTCCAATGTATTTTTAATAATAAATATTGTTGTATTGAAATAAGTCGGTATTGAGGAGAATAATGGGATTCGATTCGAGCGAGATGACGTCTTCCAGGACGGTGATAAAATCCATTTTAATGTGAGCCTCAGCGCCGGCAATAAAGTGGCTGCTGAGACGTGGCGTTCGGGATATGGCGATATAAACATCTATGGTCGCTTACATAACTAATACACGGTTATATATATGCAAAATGATCAGAAACAGAATTTTAGCATCGTCGGTCGTGGTGGTTGCAAGCACGACCGCCGATCGCGACTACCGGTCCTGGGTTCAAATCTCGTGTCAGGCGTTATTGCATTTTTCTGTGCTTCTGTAGTAGTGAGTAGGAGTTTGGATGTACATATGCCCGATGTATGGCAATAAGTACACCACCTATTCTATAGTGGGACGTAACAGTAACTGATGAAACGTGAGAGTACTTTACACTCTGCCTACCGCTTCCGAGATTCAGGCGCGATGATACGTTAACAAAATATTATTATTATTCGCTTAATACAATTCAAAATTTCCAGTTGTTGTTCTCGGTCGGAATTTGTGGGCGGCGTATAGCAATAAGCTAAGCCACTTGAAGTCGTGGGAAGTATGACGTAAACGGTGAGTCGTGGGTGTGCGTGTTCTATACTTCTCGGCTTACGCTACGTCTTCTGAGCACTGGCCGCTCGATGTTACGTTAACTCGTAGATAATATCATATTACTATGACGTATGAAGAAAATTTCCAGCGATCTGCGTTCAGTTAATGAAATATATCGTCTTTTCTACGATTGTTAGGAAAATTAAAAGCAGAAGTACTGTAATTATTATAAGCCATCGACATCTTCTCATTTAAAAGGGGCGGTAACGATTTCACCGTGCAAGTAGAATTACCAAAGGAAAAAGTGGGCACGTTAATTTATTAGTAGGGGGCAAGTGAGCTTCAGGGGTTTCTACGGATATTGGCGGGGACGCTGCGAGCGCGCTACGGCTGCGCTACGGAGACGCTACGGCGTGTAGAGCTTTATGGCGCAGTTTACGAAGCCGCCGTACTTCGAATCTACGAAATAGAGTTCGTAAAATAGCAAAATTATGTTTTTTGGCTTCATACATTTACGCCGACGATATTTACTTGGATGTTGTATGCTTAGTGCTATTCTATATAAGAGAAAAATATATAACAATGTGTATGTTCAAATAAGAAATGCAATCGTTTATACATGTATAGAGATTTATAATAAACTTGCAATTTAATTGGCTACGTTTGTTTATGTAGTCTCTTAGTATAAGGATCTTAATTCATTATTATTATTATTTAGCCCTTAAGTTACATTTAAAAATATTTACAATTAATACCATTAGAGCTGCATAATGTCTATAATCGCCTGTAGCCTCCGGAGGGATTGGTAGAGGGCTGTACTGTACTACAAAGCCATGTTTTACTAGTTACGTTTACGACCCGCTGTGAAATAGAGGGCAAGCCTATCGCCGTACATCATTAAATACGATTTCAAATGAATTCAAGGATTCTTCACATTCGAAAACACTGTCACACGAGAAAAATCTAGAATACACATATGCACATATAGAGTTTTTAATATGGTATGTAAAATAAACTTTAGCGATATGCCACGACGTGCCAAAACTTTACTAACTTTGTAACGACGAAGATATTTGGCATCCGATGCTCTCTGCCTACCCCGTAAGTAGCCTACCCGTGCCCCGTAACCTACCTGACGTGAAGATATGTATAATATGTTATTGGATAGTTTTCAGAATTCGCCAAATTGCTATTTTTTTGTTCTGAGTAATTGCACGGACCATCCGAGCAATCGGGAAAAAACCAAATATCAAGGCATTACTAGAAAATTTAAGCAAAATCCAATAGCGCCCGTCCTGGGATTTGAACCCAGGACCACTCGACCAGCAGTCGATGTAAAGAATATTCTCTATTTATTGCTATACTCTCATTGAAACGGGGTGGGCAGTAAAACATGTATAGACAAGACATATAGAGGTGGAACCCGTTCGTACGTCGGCAAAATGGCATAGTTCGAGAGAAATATCGCTCACGTACACTCGTAATGCGAATCGCGATGGATTCCGAGCCAGTTTTGTTTTTATACATATACGAACACATACAGACACAGGGTGGCGTTCGACTCAGGTGTCTATGCGATCGGCGCGCGTGTTTGAAGAGAATGATTGCAGGCGAATGTCCGTGAGGTTTGGTATTGACACTCGGTGCTCTGTGTCTACGCTGAAACGCACCTGGCGCCATAATATAATAATAATAACAATGTACGTATGTGTTGTAAGCATAAAATGCTTTTCTTCAACATTATGCTCACATTACTGTCATACATGTTCCAGTATTAGAGTGTGTCTTGTCTTATAACAATACGATTCAAGACTTACAAATAACAGATACGACATTTGGAGAAGTATTAGATGTACAGGATTCCTTCTGACGATTTTCTTTCCCGTTACAGCATAAAGTAGTTTGTCTTAAAACATAAATGGATATCATAAGAAAGAGGTACGCAAAAGGATTTGACGCTAGAACGCCAGGTGCTAGAGGGTGAACGATAAACCTTTAGACTACTTACTGGCAAATATTTCATTAACACATCTATAAACCACCTTTTACACCTATTACATAGTGGGACGTAAATGTAACTGGTGAAACGTGGGAGTGTTCTGCATTCCTCTGCCTACTCCTTCGGGAATTACAGGCGTGAACTTACGTTTTTTATCTATAAACATGTGCAATAAGAAACCACATTTGTAGGTCGGTCAAATTTGTTACAACACAGTAAAGCATACATCTAATCTTTAGATGTGTTGCGCACCCCACATGAGAACTGAAAAAACAGTGGTGGTAGCTATAAAAAAATACATATGGCGACGTCGGAATGGCGATGTGAAAGTGGCGTCGGCGGCGCGGGCGGTATCCGGCCGGCCGCGCGCGCGCTTATCACGCGGGAATAAAAACGACGATGCGCCATTTTAAAGTGCCGGTCTTTCATCGTCCCTTTGCATTTTAGTGATGTTAGTGTGTTTTTGTGTTATCGATAGTTCATTAGCAATAGGCTCATCACCTATTCCATAGTGGGACGTAAACGTAACCGGTGAAATGTGGGAGTGTTTTGTATTCCTCTGCCTACCTCTTCCGGGATTATAGGCGTGAAGTTACGTTTTTTTTACTATATTTCAATAAACATGCGCGATTTTAATTTTGAGAGTGTTGACACTATTTCTGAAAATATATTTTGTTATTGTATTTTAAATTTAATTCTATCTTTATGTAGTGTAGTATTCTCTGTCCTGGAGTGGACGATGAAGAGTTAGTATTAGATTATCGTCATTAAAACTTGTTTGAAAACTTGTTTTAGTCCACTAAACAGACCTGATTGTTAAAATTACAGCTGCTAATATTATATACGTAAGTCGGTTACCTTTAAACCATTGTTTAAGTCTTTGAAGATTTTTACGGACTGTAAATTACTTGTGACTATGGGAAACAACTTTTACTACCGACACTTGAGGGCTATGTTATAACCCTAATTACCGAAATGCAGCTAAAATGTAGGAACGTAAGAAACCAACAGTATTATAGTTATCTTAAATACATTGCCGTTTTGCGTTTGTGCGTTTTTCTTTCCGTTGTTATTGTAGGTTTAATTTTTACTACATGAAGACTACATGATGTGGTTTGGAAGTAATAAATGTGATATTTTTGGATGAGCCCTTTAGCAGATTGGTGGCGGACTCCGAGAACAGTGGTCCCGGCTCAAGATTCGGCAGCGCGGGAACTTATGGAATAATTCAATGTGAACTTGTGTTTTTGTGCGTGTGTATTTTTTAGATTTTTACTTAATCTTAAAAATTAAAGTAAATTTATTTAATAATTAAAATTTAATTTACGTTTTAAAATTTAATTTCCAGGGTTCCATAAGTCCTTACCTATTTGCTGGTTAAGTTAGAAAATTTCCACCAAGCATTACAAAATGATATTTCTGTAAAAAACCATCGACAAACTAGATTGGACTTCCTTAGCATTTGAAAAAAATTCTAAATAATAGTAATCTTTAATGACATGTACATTCTCTACGAAAAGAATAATGAAAGCAAAATTTTATTTGCACCGGACTCATTTCGAATACATTATTGTCACGTCCTCCTTCACGGGGTAAGCAGAGAGCAGCGCGCATTGCAAAACATTTATAAATATTTTAAGAACCTGACTTCTTCATTCATCACTCTGCATATAAACGGATGTCGGTTTTCGAAAAATAAATACATCGAAATGTGGCTATTAACAGACTCTTAAAGCTCAATAAATCAGCTAGCTATGACTTTACAAGTGACGATTCCGCTTTTAGCACATTCGTGGCATAGTAACGCAGCTTTGATGTTTCTAGCAGCTTTAGCGCTTTGGTACATTGCGAACATCAGTATTTGCTTACATTTTGCTGCCATGAACCGTAGTTCATGGCAGCAAAATGTAACATTAAATCTGTAGTCTCCAAAGTCGATTGTACAGAGTGGTGTGGTACACTTCAACGTTTCATCACTAACGTTTACGTCTCGTTATGGAAAAGCTGGTGAACCTAAGCATTGGGTACACGTTAAAACCTCAAGCCACTACTATGATATATAGGATTTTGAAAAGTGTACTAATGCTCGAACCGAGATTTCAACCCGGGTCCTTCCGTCGGCAGTCGCTTGCGACAACACGACCACTGCCACAGTCATGGGTCATCGACTTGTACCATCGACTCCTGATCGATCATCGGTTCAGGCACTGTCGTGTCTCTCCGACTTAGACGTGGCCGGGAAATGTGTTCGGTGTATAGACTCATCATATATACCATTGTGGGACGTAAACGTGGTTCCTCTGCCTACTTCTTCGGGGATTACAAGCGTGAATTTACGTGTCAGGTTTCAGACAGCAGATGTCAATACAGACAATAGTAAGACCCTTATAAGAGAAATAGGTATGTTAAGAAATGTATTAACCGGTACACCCCTAGAGATGCAGCCTTATGGAAATAGATACAAAATGTTCACTGCTCACTAAGAAACATATGTATTATGGCTTTTTAAATAAATAATGAAACCATTCGAGGACGAAATTGAATCTCCTAGTCCCCGAGTGAATAAATTTACTTAGGCTATCATACTATTTTATTTCATTTTTATCAGAAAAAGGAATATTCCCTTGCCTATTATATATGGTTTTTTTTATATTTCAGGAGATTCTGCTTATATTGAATTATTAAAAATCTTGAATTATTGAAATTATTGGTGTATCAAGTAGAAATATGGTGATGAAAAACTTACCTTCTAAAACGGATGGGAATTTTTAATAGAAAGAAAAACGTAAGGCTTGCACTTTTTATTGCTTTTCCAATCGAGATCATACGACAGAGTGTCCTTACAGAGCTACGCTTCACTTTCACGCAGCCTTTCTCACTTTTTTTTCCCATTTTGTATTTACAATGTGTATTTGAAAAAGATTTCTCGGCCCAGCGACGCCCTAATTAGTCAGGAACAATCAGTTGGTAAACTCATTACGATGATTTTAATCAGTAAACAGTTAAATGAAATTACGGGATGAGAAATAGTAGTAACGAATTAATTGATGATCATTCAAAGTACAGGTACATTATTTATCATTAAACCAGCTTTGTCAAACGGTCTTCATATTTCTATCACGATTAATCTACGAGGAACCGGTGTGTTCCTCCTTAGACGTCGCCACCTGGCCGGCTACTCGTGGAGCCACGGCTAAGGCTCAGCAGACGACATGACGTTATACATACTTCATGGAAAAAATGATGAAATTGGTATTTTGACCGTTTTTCCATGGTCATAATACCAATTTCATTACAATACGTCCAGAGCAGCGATCGGATGACACACATTAAAATTGACAAATAAAAAAATCGAAATTTTTATTCAAAACATTTATTTCAATCGTGCATGCATAAATTCGTACAAACGTAACTTCACGCCTGTAATCCCCGAAGGGGTAGGCAGAGGAATGCAGAACATTCCCACGATTCACCGGTT
>DWEI01001202.1:0-17521 GCA_018245875.1 Mysoria ambigua | reverse complement strand
TGTTTTCCTTCACCGTAATGGCAAGTGATATTTAAACTTAAAACGCACATTTTTAAAGAGGTGCGCGCTAGAGATTTGAACCCGGTTTCCCGGAGTGTGAGGTCGAATTTCAAACCACTAGGCTATCACTGCCAATTAAAATTAAAAATCTAACTTAAAGCAATCCAATATAGCCCAACCCAGGATCGAACCTAGGACCTCTCAGTCAGCAGTATGAAACCACTCGATCAACCAGATAGTCAAATAAAAAAATGCTTCATTTTATAAATATCCATTCCATTTCATGGTCCTTATTTCTCTATTCTGACCCAATCTGTTAGTTCTAACCTGTTAGTGCTAAACTTTGTGAGATCAGTAAAAAGCAACTACAATATTATTGTAAATTGTCAAAATGTTGCATTAAACGGCGTGTTCGTTTCAATCATGTGACACGTGAACCGCCGCCGCGCCCGAGCGCACCTCTCTCCAGGCTGTCGATCTGCTCGTTGGTGAAGCTGGTGCGGTTGCGCTGCAGCTTGCGCTTGAGCCGCAGCCGCGCCGCGTCGTCGTCGGCGCCGCTCGACCCCGCGTTCGAGTTGTCGCCCGACCCGGTCTCGTCCGAGTGCAGCCCCTCCAGCCCCTCCAGCGGCTCCTCGCCTGTGCGACGCGGGACGACGGTTATCAGCAGTGGCTCTGGCGCTTTTGCCATTTAAAAGTACTTAGAAGTAAGACTTACATAACATGTATATCAAAAATATCTGCGTCGAATGTGTACAAAGTGTATGATTTTTATGCAGAGGTATCGACATAAAATGTTCGCCAGGCCTGATTGATAAAACAAGGGGAGCAAAGACATTAACGCCTCGTATTTATAATATCACGCTACGATTTATCGTGTCAAGGCTAGATACCGTGTAAAGTACATAAAAAATAACAAACGTGGACAAGAAACGAATATAATAACTTTTATGTCTACTAATGAATTGATCAAACGAAACTCACATCAGAAAATACTTAGTAACACGCCTAGAAAACTCCGTAAAGAAAACAAACCGTTCGCTTTTTATAGTTACAGCAACATGTAACTATAACATAGTTATAACAAGAATATCAGCGTTCTGCGTAGTGTCCGGCGTAATATTACTGTGTGATATATCCCACAGTGACTTGCCATAATTCGCAATAACTTTAGCTTTAAAGATAACTTTAACTTAACTATGAACAATGGATTGCCGCTATATCTGATACAAATTAATAGCATTTCGTAAGTCTACGCCAGTCTATTATGTCCCAAAGCACCTATTTATTACTTCCAATTCCGTAAATGAAAACAAAAATTGTCTGTGTTGAATTAATTTAGTCTACAGTTGAGAATAAATAGGCCTAATGTAAATGTAATATATCTGGAATTACATTTATATTTCATTGATACACGTTTACGAAAAGCTGATGCATTACAAAATAAAGCAACAGAAAATGAAACAACAGCTCTTTTCAAAATATCTATTATTATAATCTCTTAATATGATCTCTTAC
Organism: Mysoria ambigua; assembly: GCA_018245875.1. Lineage (NCBI taxonomy): Eukaryota > Metazoa > Arthropoda > Insecta > Lepidoptera > Hesperiidae > Mysoria > Mysoria ambigua. Next base: position 16,006 of record DWEI01001202.1, on the reverse strand, counting down.
AAATAATTAGTTCATATATTTTAATAGGTTAACACAGCACTAAGCGGTAACTCTGTATGTTCCAAAGTGCTTACGGAGCAAACTGTAAAGGGACGAGCCGCGGCCGATTGCGCGGAATCGTTGAACGAACGCTTTTTGTTACCGCGAGGATTCGTCTGCGATTCGGTCTGGGTCTTATCTCACTGGGTTGGATGTTATAATTGAAAAACTGTTCAACGGGTACGTACATTAATATATTGGCATTGACTGCAGTGACAGATTAAGGGCTTTGATAGTTCAAATAGAATTCTCCACTCCGCGTTCGGTCCTCACATCTCCGAGTACGAAACAGAGGGCTCTATTCGCTAGAACTTTTTCTATTAGTTACCTTCCCTATACTACTTTCTGTAACGATTAATAAAAATACCGTGAACAAAATTAGCGTTCCGCATAATGATTTGAAAGGCCTGTGAAATCTGTCAACACCCTTATCATTCTGAAACGGGACGGGCCCTATGTAGCACCATAGGAGAGACGGAAACATGTAACCATATATGTGGTTATATTATTCAACGTGCTATTATTACGATTAACTACGTGGATCTTATATTTGAGAAAACCTCGTTTTTTACGTTTTATCATCCTATGTCTATGCTGTTCTGCTCATCCTGATACGACTATGTAATAGCCTAATCATCCTATCCTAAATTTCCAAAACATCCTGCTGGTGTCCAATATGAAATTTTAGACTGTCATACGAAGGTATGATAATCTAAAATATCATAATATAGGATTACAGGTACTCTTTTACAGACATTTTGGAGTCCCAAAGCAGTGAAATCTTAAACAAATTAAATTATCAACAATGACTCGAGGATTGCTTGAAGTATGTGGCCCCTACCTGGAGTTTTTGCAGTGTGCAATAGACATTCATATATTTCTATGTATATATGTGTCACGGATAAATTTAGGTGCGAATAAAGTTAAGATTGGCCCGTTATTAACATTTATATTTAATTGGTTAATTAAATTCTACACAATATTTTATTGCGATAAATAATTTAGTCTTTATTAATTCAAACTAGAGCTCAACTCCAAACTTATAAAGCATGAATGCATATTATTACAATTAACGATTAATAATTGGCCCCAAATATAATTGACCAAAAAAAGTTCCGTGAGTAATCTACACACATGATTAAATAATGTACAAGCCCTAAGTGGTCTAGTCCGTCACATAATTTAATCTGTCTTGTTATTTAATTAATATGGATATGTTATTAACACACATCTGTACTAGTGAAGAGGTAAGTAGAACAAGCAGTGGATACTTCCACTTCCATTACGCACGTCACACGAGTGAGTCTATTGTCATGCAGCAAGTGTACTTGCATCTGTACAAGGGAACCGCGCTTGTATGCAGTTACACGCCATTACTACAGTTATCAATGTCATCAGTGTAAAATAATTTCAATTCACGCCGCGAGTATCATAGGCGGTGCCCGACGCGTCTTACGAACTCGGCCCTTGTAATTCACAAGTAACTGTACCACAGTTAAGTTTCGTCGGCTCGCAACTTTTGATTTATAAGTTTCCCACTTTCCCGCCATCAATTTTACATCGCGGACGAAATTTATGGTCGAGCTATCCAGATAACATATTTTAACCGTCTGCATTTTTATATATGGACTGTTCGTACAAAAGAAGGATGTCAGGTTACACAGAACATAGGAAGAAAACCTATGAATAAGATTAAATAGCATACTACATGTGTGGTACATCACCGTCTATCCTTTTATCATCCTCTGAGAATAACAATTCATAGTCAGCTATTATCAGGAACAATATGGAGAACTGTAATCTGTACAAGTTTCCTCATGACCTTTCTCTTTACCGATATTTTCGTGTTAAGAATGCAAAAAGAAGTAAAAAGTAGTTTGTAAAAAGAAGCGTTAAGATTTCAGTCACGGATCCCCGCGAGTGATTTAAATTCTAGACCATCGAACTATCACCGCTTCTTCATATAAATATAGTGCTTCGTGTTCCTCATAAACGTTGGATAATCCAAAATTGTGGACATAAATATCTATGGAAAGCGTTGCCCCCTCCGAAACGGAACTTCCCCGGCAAGTGAGCACGAGCAATAATTAAATCCCAAACAAGCTCGATAAGTTGAATTTATTCAAGTTCCGATTTTAATCTTCGGCTCGCTCTCGCGGCTTATCCCCCTCGCCGCTGTTCCGTGTAGAGCTATGTAGAGTTCTGGAAACTTTGTCAAGTTTGTGTGGCTTTGCTGATCGTGACTTATACATTGGTGGTTTATGTTGCACTCATTTGTAGAGTTTAAAATAATTTCATATTATAGAATTTAATATTATGACGACATCATGTGTAGTTCAGCGACAATTTATGAAATATATGTATTTACGGTTAGAACGGTAGTTTTGAAAGAGACATTTAATAAGATTTCCCGTATCTTCTCTCTGTGTCGGTGAGGAGTAGGAATACATTTCCCGACCGTGTGCCGGGAGACAGGGTGTGGTGAATAGCGACTGAGTGCGACTGGCAGCCACATGCCCAGCTGCAGGCACCAGCGTGGGCGATGCGAGGAACTTTGCTGTCTGATACTCAACCCGCATGTAGCATGGAAATTATGGGTACAACTCCTCAAGCGAGGCCTACGTCCAGCAGTGAACTCCGATAGGTAGATGATTATGATGGTGATGATATAATAAGATTTCTAGCACATTATGTAGAGTAGACAGCAGAGATAATTTAGTGATGTACCTAAAACATCAAAGACAAAGAAGTGCAAATATACAGAATGAATTTCCGATCAATTTTATGTAAAGCACCCTTGATTGACACTCGGAGCCACTTCTAAAGCTTTTTGATCCCGCATGTTATAGATTTGCGACAAAAATCTTATCTTACTTTAGATTTTAAACGATTCTTTAGTATAAAAAATGACAGTTTGTTTTAAAAGATAGATACTCCAATAAAATTATTTATCGACTCATTTGAATCAAATATTCTTTGAAAATTTGTAACAAACACTGTTGAATGCTATGTTCAGGTTCGTTAGAATGTAATGTTTTGTAAGAAAAAAACTAATTAAATATCAAATAACATCGTTATAAAATGATCAAATACATTGTGGCCAGTGTTCACGAGATTTAAAAAAATATTTTAATGTTCTGTCAATATTTTATGTCAGTATAAGCAGTTGACAAAAGGCTTTTATTGTATTAATTGATTAAGCATTTGCCGGTTGACTTCGATGGACGGCACGGCGGTAGTATTGTGCCGCGGTCTGGTCGCCGAAGTAATCCATAAAAGAACCGCATGCCCATCCTACTATTGCAGCCTAATATTCTTGGTATTAGGAACAAAATATACAAATATATTATATGAATATATTACAAAATATATGAAAGCTTAGCTAACGTATACAACGTTAGCTAAGTTTTCCTTTAAAAGGCCAAATAGAACGTATTACGGAATATAATAGAAATTCCACGCATTTATCACGTATAATTGTTTGATAAAATTTTTGATCTGCATTTTCCATTAATATTTTCCATATTTTAGTTCACTTCCTTATAGAGTATACATATTAATGACGAAGTTAGACGAGCGCTTTAGCAGTTAGCCATTAGAAATATTTGCATAGGTTTGTGTAGGTAGGCAACTCTAAACAGAAACTTAGAAGAATGAATTTGTAATTCTCCCCTGTTCGCCTAGACTGCACCTATATATACAACTACCATCGATACACATGTCATAAATCATTATTGATATTATTATCTTACATTATTATCTTACATTATTATCACTATTATGTTCTATATGAGTTAGACAGAGAGTACCTAGTACCATTAATCTCTCCTTACAGACTGGATAATTATAATTCTCCGTATATTTAAAATTTTCGTTTGAAATATAACACTTATATTACACTATAGAATAATGCCATCAGAGTATCTGGAATAAATTAAGTTCAAATGTCAAGATCTCGCGGTATCAGTGCGGGATGCTACGCTGGCGGGGGCGCCCGGCGGGGCGCCGGGGCCCGGGGGGGCGGGGGCCGAGCGGGGGCTGGGGCCGTAACGTGGGCGTTCATGCGGAAACTGACGATAACGCGGCCCGGCCTACCACGTAACCCGGCGAGTGTGATAGCGTTATCGGCGACTTAAAAATGTACGGCCAATAACTGAGTGCCCCCTTCTCACCGGCTCCCAACACGCCACGAACACCTCGAGTGAACTGCGTGGACGTGAATATTTTACTCGATAAGCGGAAACTCGTTTCAGGTGCAAGGTGAATGTTAAATTTCGCCGAGGCCACCTCGCTTGCACCTTGATGTGTTGCTGAGGATTTTTATAACAGTACTCCGCATACAAAAGCTCCGTGATGTTATACCGTAGCGTTTACTCAGTCTCCAATAAGACTCATCTCGTTAAGACAGATGCATTGTTATTTATGACTACATTACATGTATATAATAACCTTAACTTGGATTGGAACACATTGATGTTATTTACAAAAATATGTATAGCGATGTTCTGTATGCTCTAGCACGTAAGATATGACAATTTTTAAAATAATGCAAATATGTTGAGCACACCTTAATTAATCAACCATTCAACCAGTTTCATTTCATACTGGTTCTAAGTGTTTTATTTGGTTTGTTTTATTTATTTACTCTTTACACAAAATAATAGACAATACAAAAGGCGCGATGAATACCTAGTGATATTCCCCACAAGTCAAACTCTTGGAAAACAGTAAAATATGTAGAATTAAAATGATAGGGTCACAAAATAAATAATATTAATAATACAAAAATAAATACACATAATGAATTTTTATACGTTAAAACAAACAAAATTACTAATTTATTAAATATTTCCATGCTATTTTAATCCAGACGTGTCACGTGGTAGGGGCAAGCGCCGCGACGGTGCCGCGAGAGTTTTTATAACGGCTGGGACAGGCGGGTGTTATATTTATAAAGATTTACCTTCTATACTTTAGAGCTAAATATAGTTTATCTATATTACTAAAACAATTACTATAACAATGGAGATATCTACAATATTCTTTAAAAAATACTTCTTTGTATATGTTTTAGTGGTACTTTAGTGAGTTTTTTGTATAATTATTATTTTTCTGGTATTATTACAATTTACTATTTTTGGTCTCGTTGGTCGTGTTGGTTGCAAGTGTGACTGCCGATCGGGAGGTCCCGGGTTCGATTCCCGGGTCGAACACTACAAAAATTTTCTAATTAGAAAATGTAATATTCTAACTAATTTAATTTTCTAACTAGAAAATCTAATTTGAATTCTAGTAGTGGTTCGGAGTCTGGATATGTGCCCGATGCATGGCAATAGGCTCATCACCTATTATATAGTGGGACGTAAACGTAACTGGTGAAACGTGGGAATGTTCTGCATTCCTCTGCCTACCTCTTCGGGGATTACAGGCGTGAAGTTACGTGCTATTTTTTAGACTCATTTTAAACTCATCTTACACACATGGTTCAAGCGTGTGCTGATATATTAGAGATAAGGAGCAAATTGAGAAAAAACCCAAAATGGTTGAAATCGGTATCTATTGTATACCAAATGAAATACTAACAGAAAACATTATTTCATTGGAGTTTCAAGAACAGTGGCATATTTTGTCCATGTCTAAGTACATTGGCACATAGCTGATTATAATTCAAATGCTTTAATGTTATCCATGATGAAGATAAGTAAAATGCACTATTAAGTACAAATAACATGTAGGTAAGACTGTCTGTTTAATACGCTTAAACGTCAAAATCGCTTAGTGGATTTCGTCGAAATGCGGCTTTGGAATAGGTTGGCAGACCGAGATAGCGTATTGAAATGGACGCTGTGATATTTTTAAATTGTCCGTTACGACAATCAAATAAGGAATCTAATATTATCAGCAAATGAATTAGATTGAACTAGCATTTTCTTAATATTCCCTAACTTTCTTATAATCTCGTCGTAATAATCCGTAATATAATCGTATTAATAATAAATTGCATTAAATTGTAAACGAAAAGTAATAATATACTTATGAGTAATTCACAATATTTCTATTAAGATCTATTTATTTAACAGTGGTTGATTAGGGACGAAACTATAAGAAAAAAAAATGTAAAAATGTGCTATGGAAATATGTGTACACAAAAACCTATGAACTATCCCCACATGCGGTCTTAAATCCTTCGTAAGGTTCAACATAGTTATACGTCCTAATTATCGAGCAGCACCGCCCACTACACTTGTCAACGAACATGACAATACTCCTCAACATGGCAATACCTTTCGACCTTTATACATTAAGCATTAAGGCTGAAAATGGCTCGGCAATAGGAATATATCATTGTATTGGCAAGCCGTCTGTCAGTACGAGAAAACATTAATGTTTCATGAATCTGGTGGAAATGTATGGAACGAAGATCCGTATCAGATAATAGATGTGTCTCTATTTGACGTCACTCAAAATAGGGTCGGTGTGGCACATTTCGGGAATTAATGCATTCAGGTAGCTAGTTGGAACATTGGGGGGATGGAATAAAGATAGATAACTTATATGTAATAGGTATCTATGATTTATTAGTTTATAATATTTTTTTTACATTTTAATGTATATTGTAACAATTTTGGAGTGTTTAGAAAATGGAAAGTGTATTTTGGAGGATTGCATTTTTCGTTGTTTCTTCTTAAATAGAAATATTTTATCGTCAAAAAGCATATTCTGCTCCGAATATCGTCAATATATATTTTCGAAAGTGTCAAGGATCAGTATTACGAATGGCAATGACTGCGATTATACACAAGTATCGATTGACTAATCTTCTTTATCAACTTAATAAATTAGCAAAAAAGGGTTTGCTCTGACAGCTTGGATACGTACGGAGTAAAGCCGGTTAAAAATGATAAAACAGAATACAATGCGAATATCAACGGCCGCAGGTGTCAACGGAAACCAAAGCTCAAATCTTCTTCATTTTGACTATCCTGACCAAATAGGTCACGATCGGGCAGATATTTGGCATTAATAATACTCTGAATACCCCGTGAGAGACTTTGCGTAATGAACGAAAATTATTGCGTCTACAAATGCACCCTTACGAATAAATGGTGGTAGAGCGACCGTAAACAAATCGCGCGACGTAGTTTATCACAAAAACGTCATCTGTGACATGTTTCCCTCCGCGATTCCCCTGCGTTCCCGTACCGCTCTGAGGCAATATGTTTAATAATGTTATCTCAAGCTTCGATTAGTGATCTTTCATAGCAAATCAGTTACTTTCTCTTTGATGGATGCAGGTGATGAGGAAAACTAATACTAAGATCTCCACCAAATAGATCAGATGTTGGCTAATGAGGCAGTCAAAGTCTAGGAAACTGGAGTGTGCGTAAGAAGAGATTTGTGAATAAAAAGATAGGATACTTTTTACTCGGTATTACTTTCGGTATTATTAGAAGGGATGCAAATTAAAAAACATATTTTTTAATTATTCAACTCATAACAAGCGTACAATACTTCCTACAATTTTTATTTATTTCGTTTGTCTGGTATATGACTTATGGATGTTCGCGATTCAAGTCACGTATCGGCCATTTTGTCAGTAACGGCATAATGGCGGGAAAGGGCCTGCCGCTCGAGCGCGCACAGGTGTTTAGCAACCGATACGAATATTTCGCGACACGCATACTAAATTAAATGCAGAAACATATTTTTAGAGTTTGATTCCGATAAGATACTCATATAAATTCGTAATGGCTATTTTTACTAATCCTATTGGTATCTTTTAGGAATTTATAATTTTTTTTAATAAAAGCGTGTTAAAAATGCTAGGTAAAACGCGTCTAGCAATTATTTAGATTTTTTAAACTGCAACTCATTAATGTCCCACCATAAATCAAGTCCGTCAATAGTCCAACGAGAAAGTTATCGACAGTAATTAGTTCATGCAATTCCTTCATATTTGAATTCATGTATGGATATACAATTTTTGTCGAGACCAAGTTGAAAGGGTTGAGTCGGAACTGAGCGGTCTAGTATGTATTAGATTAAATTGGAGATGCTTTTAAGAAGGTTATTAGTGAATATAGGCATTGAATAGTACCTCTATATTGTTATTTATTTAACTAAGGTCTTACTTACTGGCGAGGTGTATTTGCTATTTAACAATAAGCTTATCTATCGGTGATGATCACTACATATTAGATACTAGACATTTTATCAAATTTATCAAACAGCCTTTTACGCGGCTTAAAAACTGCCGCCTAATGAGATGCGCTAGTTACGTCGATTCCAAGAAATACCAAATAAAATATGACTATGAAGTAAACTTAACTACTTACGTATAATTTCGATTCCATATCAATACATATTTACAATAATATAAGGTGCATTATTTTATGGCAACAGATTGTTTTGATGATATTAAGTAAGTATTATTTGTTTTAGAATAAGAGAATATCACATACAAAATAAACATGGGCGTGTAAAACACTCCAAAATAGAACGTTCCTAAGAATTTTGTTAATTTAATTATGTTTGTACTTAATTTTCATATTTATTATTAACCAGAAACCGGTTTTCGGTGGGGTACTTATTGGATTTCTTAATTTAGATTTACTAGTATTTTCTAGAAGAGAGCCGTCATCTGGATTAGTGCCCGGTGCATGGCAATAAGCTCACTTATACCATACTGACGTCACGATATTGTTGTTCAAACTGTAAATCTAAAGATAGAACACATTCCATACGAACGGATATAAGACAAGCGTAGGTAGTACGCGAGAGGTGCCAGTCAAGATTATAATTTATGGCATTATTTATACAACCGTTAAAACACAATGACGCGAGTATCAAACGGGACATAATAGGTAAATACTACGTGTGTGTAGAAACCAGAGATACATGGCGTAGGCAGCGCACGGCGTGACATATGAGCGAGACATATATACATACATATATATATATATGTATAATTATATGTTGTGTTGTTTATGCGCGCCGCGCAGTGGGGCGGCACTAACGCGCGCAGGGGGCCCGCCCACTGTGGCTTTTTTATCATTCCGTGGATTATCATTATCACTGTAGGGTTATTGATAACGGCGAATAGAATTCACATTTTGTAGTGATGATAATTAAATATGATTTTAGTACAAACGTTGTTAGTGTCTAAGGACTAGGATATCTATTAGACTAAATATTATTATTGTTGTAATAATATTAATCCCTTTTCAGGAATGAAAAGGATTAAAGTTATAAGAGTAGTTTTAGGTTTTATAGAGCAAACTCAACATAATTTGATTAATTGTAACATTATTGAAAGTTATTTTAATATCTCTAAAAATACATACAAAGTGAATTATAAAAGTTAACTGAGCATAATAGCTTCGGACATTTAAATAAACCCTGTTGATTAAACAAATTTTTAATCTTCGTAAAACGCCATAAAACTCTTAATAATCTACGTATGTCAGTGGTTATATTACTTATCTGTAGTATTGCGTTGGTATTAACTTCATAAACACGTCACGTATAATATATTAGTGAACATTTAATAGAGTCATAAATATCTGTATTATGTACAGACGAGTTAACACATAGAGACATCACGCTTTAAGTGGAAACAGACGTATTAAAACCTCCTCGCCGCACGTAACCCTTCCGAACAGTCCCGGGGCTCGCAAATTAACAGCTATAATTACATGTAAACCGTATGAACAGCGAGGGGATGTTCCGAAACCGCCCTTTAGCAACGTTTTCATGTTTTATAATCCTGTTTCATGCGTTATTGGCTCAGTGGGCCCCCTTGTGCTAGACGTTCGCGCGCCCACGCTCCGCGCTCTCGTGCAGTCCGCCGCGAGCCGTTCGATTTGTATGGAGAATTGCTTGTAAACACATATAAAAGTAATAAATGGTGATTTTGTATTCACGATTGCATCATGAGTAGCCTGTGTCGGGGCATTTCTGGTCATGTCTTCTGAGCGCTATTGCAGTCGCTTTTCAGCTGTGTAAATTTCAAATTGACTAGCATAATCTTGTCTCCCTTCTTAAGGGATAGGGCAGGGCGCAATGGCGCTCTTTGGGGAAGGTCTATGTCCAGCAATGGACTAAGACAGGCTGTTGATGATGATGATGAACGTAATCTTATTCACAACTTCGAAACACAACTTCGAAAGCTTTAAGTAGATACATCGGTAAAAGAGTTTACTTGTTCTCCTATTTCAATCGGCAAGTTATGTTTCATCAGATTTTAGTTTGCTTTCGTGTGTCTTGTATGTTTCTTGTTGGCGCTCATATTAGTTGCCCTTGGTCAAGTAGGTGAGGGTGGCTAAGAGAAGTAGACATTTAAAAGTAGGAGAGGGAAAGCGGGAGCTAGCAGTGATTGTAGATTGTGGCTGCCGGAGGCAAGCGGGAGATATAGATTTACGTAGCTCGAATGAAGCACCTAGACAGACCAGACTTTGAACGATATCAGTAGGATAGTCATAACAGAATAAGGTGTAGTGGTGCTTTCGGCAATGCACAAAATGTTCAACTATATTTTTGTAGATGTTAGTTAGCAAGAACTTTCAAGTTTTCGTTAGCATAAAATATTTAAGAAACATTACGTCATATATTTTTATTTAGTAACAGATGTGTTAAAAATATATTTTAAAATTTATATTTTATTGTAAAAAAAATAGTTCTTATTTATCGCAATATTACATAACACATAGTAGTCTTAACACAATCATAAGTTTTCCACATATTTAACCGAGCCGGTATATCGAGTAACTACTCATTAAAGAGTATTAATCCTATTACAAACTAAGCCTCACACATGGCAGTTCAAAGTGTGGCCCCCAGTTAGTAGAACGTGCGTGTTCAGGATTTAAACTTACACAGTATAATAAACGTGAGCTAAGTTCAAACGGTACACCCTAGTTGTCGGTACGTGTGGGTTGGAATTTTGCTTTCATATATGTGGAGCAAGCGTTCGGATGAGTTAAAAACGCGCACCCTAGTTGGTCGTATGTAGCGTAAAGGTTGTATGTAATGATGGAGGCTTTAATTGCTATTTTGCTTGCGTGTATGGATCCGGTTTGAGGGAGGTCTTTTATCTTGTTTCGGACGAACTTTGGGTGTTTGATATGATTTTAACTAACATTTTGTTTGTGTTATTGTTGTCTTAGGTTAGTCGAGATCTGATCGCGAGAAGAGGAGGAGGAGAACAAACATGTATGTATATGGTTACGTCAGATCCTATACGGGTTAGGCAGAGAGCACCGAGTATCAGTTATCTTAACACACTCTGCGTATGAAATAGATAACATATACTTCAATTATGTTTTAAAGTAAAAGAAAACATGGAATGGAAAAATATTCGTCGAAGAAATATTTAAGCCACTCGAAACTTTATTTTAGTCTATGATTTAATATGAAAAACGAGACGTGACCTCCGAGACAATGACAGTGAAGGACATGACAAAGTTTCTAAAAAGACTTAAAATAATAATTTTAAATCTGCTTTACACGAACATAAGTAAACAGTACATTGGTTCTTTGAAATTCTTAATTCATTCAAACGACATTAGTTGTTATTATTATGTAACGAACTGCAAAATTAGTTATATTATACATTTGTATAACTAAGGCGAGAGAAATGGGACAGTTGAAATTAACGCTTCTGATATTCTGTGCGAGATCTCTGTATACAATGGTTATAATCCGCTACTCACAGCCCTCGCTGCTGACGGCCAACAAACGTAAAATTCACATATGATTTAAACCAAATACAGCTAAGACGATCCAAAATAGAAGGGCTTTAGGTGCAGACGATACCTAAACCGTATAGCGGCAGATCAAAGGGTCGCCGCCGCGCCCGCCGCGCTTTGAACACGCCGACATGCCGGTACATGGCGGATGTAGGAAGCTCTATGTACTATGTTGTTTGCATGTCGTGTACGTATATTGGGGACGGTCGTATTTTGCGGTATCCATGTATATTTTCCACGCTGTGCATGTTTGGTGTTTTTATATGGATGTCAAAATTTTAATTCACGTACAATTTTGAATCGTAGAACAAACAATAGCTTCGGATTTTTTGGGTTTCAGAGTAATGGGAACACTGGATAAAAAGATTTTGTACAATCATATATTTATTTATATGTAACACACGTAACATCGCGACGGTGATCCCCGAAGAGGTGGGTAGAGGAATGTGGTACACTCTATGTCTCATCAGTTACGTTTACGTGCCAGTATGCGATAGGCGGTGAGCCTATTTCTATACACCGCGCACAGATTACAAGTACCAGAAAACCATGCAAAGCAGTATGTCTATCTCTGTGGAAAGTACAGGCGTGACGTTATGTTTATTAAATCTTGAATACTTATATATATGGACTGTGACATTATAAGGCCAAATGACGTGTCTTTTGCTATGTCATGTAAGCTTAAGAGTTTCATGAATAGCTTGCCTTAGTTCTCTTATAATACGAGTGTTAGTTAAAAAAAAGAATATTTCGAACGTCCGAATGCAAATCCCAACCATTCATTCTCGATTCTGAATAGCAAGTAGAGTATGAACTACACTTCAATATTTTTCGGCGGTCTGTTTGTGTTAGTGTGTCTACCGGGAGACAAACATGTCTGTTTATACTTCAACGCATATACATATGTATATAAGTTGATATACATTCGACTCCAACTACGCTCTATTTTATTATATATGTAGGTAAGTATTCTTAAATGTGACTGCCTCGTTGGTCGTGTTGGTTGCAAGTGCGACTGCCGATCGTGAGGTCCCGGCTTCGATTCCCAGGTCGATCACTACAAAATTTACTAATTTAGATTTTCTAGTAGTGGTTCGGAGTCTGGATATGTGCCCGATGCATGGCAATAGGCTCACCACCTATGTTTGCCATAGTGGGACTTAAGCGTAACTGGTGCGTATGCATATAGTGGTGCGTATGGTCATACTAGAGCAATGTATTATTCTTACCTTTGTCATTATTAAAGAAGACAGACAATTAGGTGATGAGTCTATTGCCATACACCGGGCATATTTCCACACTCCGAGCCACAAAGTAGTCGTAGTTCGTATAAACGTAATATCAGGCCTGTAATCCCCGAAGGGGTAGGCAGAGGAATGCAGAACATTCCCACGATTCACCGGTTACGTTTACGGCCCACTATGGAATAGGCGGTGACCTATGCTATCTACGGCTTAAATTAATACAAAATTAACTTCATCATAAACATTAGCCTGTTCATGTACAGTGCTGGACATAGGCCTCAGGCCTCGCGCCACTGAGCTTATAGGAGCCGCGTTGCAGACTGGGACGCTCCACTGGAACTAACTTTAGAAGGCAGAACGAGGAATTATAAAGGAACGGCTCGATAAGTCTGCGTGGGTCCTTACTGAGTTTTTAATAAAATCTGATTTAAACTCACAATTTGACATTACAGAATATTAGGAGGGATGTCTCGCGACCCGTAAGTATTCCGTGCGAGCGGCGGGCGTACATGACGGTGACGTTTCTGTCATCGCTCCCTGTTGTGAGACTGGAGATGGCGAATGTTCGACACGTACAGTTACCACAACGCAACAGAGATCGACCTTCAGAGATTGCGTTGAAATTGAATAGAAAGTTCCGGCGGCACGTCCACATCAGATCGATCGTCCTGTTCGTTTGTCACCGCAATGTAACGGCCCATTTCGCCGGCGGTCGGCCGCACGCACGTAACTCGGGCGTCTTAGTATAAATAAATATTCAACACGCCATACATCTCACTAATTTAGTGTTACGGTACCCCATAATAACCATTTATTTTACCCGGCGAATAAATATCTAGCGACATTTTTCTTCGGCTTATCTCGGGAGAGCAGACGTAGTGCTGTCCCTTGCTGGCCGCCGTGATCCGTATATCTCTGTCTCGCTTCGGCCACATTCATCACGGCACCTCCCTTTATTCAGTACGTTTTATTTAGTTTTCGCCCCATAATGGATTTATTCCGCGCTCGCGTCCTTTGACCTTGTCTGTTTGTCTTCGAGTTTAGAAGAGTCTTTTAAGATCTGCTTAGTATTGATTCGACTTCGCTCGCACTCATTGATTCGCAGATTTGGATCAAATTCTAACGACATTCATAACTATGTTTGAAAGTTTACGAATATGAAACAGGAATATTGTAGAAATAATATTATACAAACTTATATACATTTACATACATAGTATGTTTTTTGTTAAATAAATACTTTACATTGATTTTTTTAAAGCGAATGTATTCTTGGCCTATCCGATAAAAGATCTTTTTAAAAACCTCATATATAGGTACCGCTAATTTTATCGAATTTATCTTCAACGGATGTTAGTTGGATTGTGGGTCCGGATATGAATAACGGATATTCGGGATATTAGATTTGTAGATGGTGGATAAATTTGGTTACTGAGCATTGGCGGGTCGTCGAAAGTTTCAGGATTCGAAGTTCCCGCGACAATTCAAATATTCTTAATGGAACTGCACTATATGATTGCATCGAAACATTTGTTAAATACCCAAATCGCAGTCCGCGGTTTTTGGTATCAATCAGGAGTACCTATTAACTAACACTGCTGCATTTGTACAGCGTAAAAATTGTTGCTGAAACATTTTTATTACGTTTTAAAATTAAAGCCTCAAACACAATATAAATTCTATATAAAATAGATTTTTGCTTATGCATTTTTTGCGCATTAGCAGAAACTGTAAGAACAGACACATTCCACACTTGGTGTTCTCCGCCTACCCTGTGAGGATTCTGGTGTGAATTGTTATTGCACAACAATAATCTATAAATAGAACATAACTCGTTTATCCCCGGTCAATAAAACGTACCGTGTCCAAAAGTCATCATTTCCATCATACCGTGTCGTTAGCTACCGCCAGCCAGATGGGGGAAGTGAAAATAAAATTACTTAACTGCTTAAATCAGTGTAGGGCCCTCCGCTGTCTAAACGATCCGTTCGAGCACCCCACCAGCTCTCGTGTGAGGACGTGTTTAAGGGAGGTTATTGGGTTGAAACATATTTATATAGTTGAAAATATGAGTCCGGATTTTGAATAGTATAAGTATAGCAGTATATAAATAAGTATAAATAAAGTATAGCAGTGATAGCCTAGTGGTTTGAAATACGACCTTTCACTTCGGGAGACCGGGTTCAAATCCCTGGCGCGCACCTCTTATAAATGTGCGTTTTAAGTTTAAATATCACTTGCTATTACGGTGAAGTACATCGTGAGGAAACCTGCAAGCCTGGAGTCCAGAAAAAAAAAATTGTTCTCTAAGGCTTGTGAAGTCTGCCAGCCTGTACTTTGCCAGCGTGGTGAAACGCCTTAACTCATTTTGAGAAGAGACCCGTGTTCCAACAATAGGACGATAAAAGGATCGTGAAAAAAATTGCCACGAGCCGGAAAGAAGATTTACATGCACATCTACTGTTAAGCAGCAATGACTAACAAGTAACCGTTTGAACACCATATAAAGCCTTCGAAGCAAAATAATTCTGAGCGATTACATGTATTTAATGCCACTCTGTGTTATTACGATAACACAGACATTATTGATAATTTATTATCAGGTATTCTTATCACGTTTGATTGCGTATCCTCCTTACGCTACTTACGAATATTAAGCTCGCGGAGATTTGGTATAGATAAAGTGGATACAGAGAAGGAGCGCGTAAAGCTGTTTTTATATAATCCGTAGCATAATGTAACATTACTCCTGTAATCCCTGAACAGGTAGGCAGATGAATGTAGCACACTAATAGAAAATCTAATCAGAATGCACTAGTGCCTGCCCCGGGATTCGACATCAGGACCCCTCGATAGGCAGTCGCACTTGCTACTAAATCGACCACCAAGGTAGTCAATTTGTAACGTAACTTCACGCCTGTAATCCCCGAAGGGGTAGGCAGAGGAATGCAGAACATTCCCACGATTCACCGGTTA